>VKOC01019509.1:0-12534 GCA_009364415.1 Spea multiplicata | reverse complement strand
ATGACAACATGATATATGGCAACTAATAATAAGAAGAAGACAAAGAAGAAATGCCTTACATGTTTCACAGCACAAATGCTACTTCCTCAAGAGAAAACAGACGTAAAAAGCACTGTTAAGTGAAGTTGTTTTTGCAGATTCGGTAAGTGCTTTCTAAAATGGTCAAGTGCCTTTCTAGCAAGAACAGGGATTAAAGGTTGGAATTTAACTTTAGCGTTAGGTAATCTTGATCTAGGGAAAATAGGACTGAAAATTTGAAGATTTAGGAGGCCTGGTTTTCAACTTCATTCCTGCTACCACTTACTGATCCCATGCTCTTCAAGTCCCATGGCGACAACTGTAACTATTATACATGCGATTTTACAGAAGAGGATTCTAAATGTCTTCCCATTTGTCTGTTTCTATGGGGATTTAGTGGTTCTATGTGCACCGGTACTATAATTAGTTTTTCTTCCACTAGTAGCTATTATTGACATTTCTATATATTCATAAATTCAGCACAAGATTTTCAGGGGTCAGAAGTACGTCTGAAAACCCTTTTAAAATCCCACTGTGTTACATATTTCAAGTAAGTAGATGTCAAGTGAGATACTTTCGTTAAGAAATAAACACAGTAATTACGGAAAAATTAATGTTGCCTGCCAAGACCGGTGAAACTACTAGAATTTACGTCAGGAGTTGATAGTTTTGAAGTTTCTGTAACCAATGCGCACACCAAACATATGTTTGTCAGTACAAAGAATGTCTATTCCATCAACATTGATGATCACCAACATTAATTACCAATATGAAATACATATATTTACACCCTAGATTTACTTCAATGTCACCAACCAAAAAACTGTTTAGAATAACTCATATCTGGTACAGTACCATTAAAAATGAAATGTTGGTATGAATTTAATGTATCGGTTTGTCTTAGTCTGACCCCTTGAACATATGTATTGTATTAAGCGCCGCGTAAATTGCTGGTGCTATAGTAATGAACGATAAGAATAATTTAATTTTATTTGGCTTCATAATGTGTAATTACTTGTATTCAGTCTATTTACTAAATGCTTCATTTCATGCTTAAGACTGCATCCTGTGATTTTGGGATATTTAAGGGACCGCCACCTCCTTCTTCACTTCTTTACAACTCAGTAATCAGAAATAATTACTCCTAAGGCCCTCTCTTCCATTGTCACTGATAGAACAGTGTCCCCAATGCTATATTCTTCCTTGGGATTTTTACATTTATCAACATTAAACTGCAGTTGCCACACTCATGACCAGTCTTTTAATTTACTTAAATCATTTGCCAGCATTCTGTTACCTTTAGCAGGAAATATATCAAATAGCTCCATTTCTCATGACTAAATATAAAGATGTCCAGACCATCAAAGGCTTGCCTACAAATCTTTCCATTTTTCAAAATGCCCCTTTCTAAAATGTAAAACCATTTTTTTAGCCTTCCCCGGCTGTCAGAGATAAGAGTTCCACCCACCGGTGCGGGACCTTTTAACCCTCTAAATGTCACTGTGCCCCATGATATGTCTTTTAACCCTCTATACGCCACTCTGCCCCCTGAAATGCCTTAAACCTCCCTATACGCCACTCTGCCCGATAATATGCCTTTTAACCCTCTAAATGCCAAAGTGGCATATAGGGGTATAAGGCATTTCTGGACCAGATGTGCATAACTGAGGGGACAGGTTGGAAAATAGAAGGAAATAAAACCAAAATATTTTTCTCAATCATAGCTTTTTTTAAAAAAAAATAGTTTACATGAATTAACATTTACTGGTAAAACTTCTTCCTCATTGTACATGTCTCAGTAAAATCCATTTTATCAATGCAGGGACACTATGGTTTTAGCTTTTTATTTATCAATGTTGATCCTGTCATTTCTTTACCAACTTCCAAAACCTAAGCTCTGCCCTGAACCTACACTTGCTATCCCTTTAATGCTATTTCCACCCCCCCCACTATAGTTTAAAATCTCCTCCACCCCGCTACCCATCTTTTCCCCCAGTACAGCAGCCCCCACATCATTGAGGTGCAGCCCATCCCTGCTACAGAGTCTGTAGCTGACCGCAAAGTCTGCCCAGTTCTCTAAAAACCACAAATCCTTCATTCCTGCACCACTTTCACAGCCACGCCTTGATCTACCTAAGCTCCCGCTGCCTCGCTGGTGCAGCGTGTGATACAGGTGATATTCCTTAAAACATTACTTTGGAGGTAATTTCCCAAATTTGTCACCTAGTGTACTAAAATCTTTTTGATGAACCCACCCATCTGCTATTGATTTTGTCATTGGTATCAGCATGAACTACGATCGCTGGATCATCACCAGCCATATAACCCACACAGTAAATATTTCTGGAAAGTAAAAGTCCTAGGATATTTCACTGGGACCCTTAAGGCTCTTTTCACGCATCCATTTGGCGAACAATCTTAGCCAAAGATAGCTATTCTTACTGTGGGTTTTTTTAATGTATAGGTTAGCATGTTTTGAACTGGTTATCACAAGTGTACAACAAAGTCACCACAATGTGGTTGGCTGCCCCTCCTAATTGCAAGAAAACCCCACTGTAAAGGTTTTGGTATAGAATTTGAAATGTACAGGGCACACTACGTGACACAATCATTTTACAACAAGACAGCACACAGCATAGGGCACGGCTTGACAATTTTTTTTAAATCTAGGAGCCAGCTAAAAAAGTTACGAGCCCCTGACAAAGATGCCTATGGGGCCTATGGGGACAGAATTTGCCTTTGCCCCCAGTTTCCCATAGGCGTCTTTGTCACTAAAGATGAGACTATGGGAAGCTATTTAGTGACAAATATGTCTATAGGAAAATTGGGGACAGAGTTTGCCTTTGCCCCCAGTCTCCCACTGCCAAGCATGCCCCCAGACAACTACCTGACCGAAGACCCTGATGGATTCCCGCTGTCAAACTTGGATCCTCTTTCGGCAGCAGCGGGCGTCTGTGCGATGCAGACAACCCCGCTGCTGCTGCCGGCGGCTTCCACCCACCCTCCTCACTGAACGGGGCTGACACCGCCCACAAAGGTCATTGAGCAGCGCTGGTGCCGCCCACGAAAGTTACTGAGTGGCGCCGGCTGACTCACTCCTATTTCGAATCGACAGGGGTGGCATTTTAAGAAGCCGTCCCCGTTGATCCGAAATAGAATTGAGTCAGCTGCCCAGCGCGACTCAGTGACCTTCGTGGGTGGTGACAGCCCCGTTCAGTGAGGAGGGTGGAGCCGCCGGCAGCACCGGGATTGTCTACATCGCACCGACGCCCGCTGCTGCTGGAAAGGAGGATCAAAGTCCCCTGCAGCGCCACGGGGAACTGGATCCTAAACCCAATTATAGGTTTGGCTCACAAACACCTAGGAGCCAGGACAGAATTATCAGTCGCCATGGCGACCTGGCGCCTGGGATTTGTCAAGCCCTGGCATAGGGTATGCACACAGAAAATAAAAAGTTAATTGAAGAGAGACAGTCCCTACAACAGGAAGTGATGCGCACATTGCTACTCTAATCCTAACATGACATGCAGTCATGAAAAGATGTGCCAGAAAACGACGTGAATCATCATGGAGGTTTTAGGGGTTACACTATTGCATTTAATACTCAAAAAATATCTCCCTAACCTAGGAGTTATAGATTTTAAAACAAAGCACACTGATACACATTTAGACATTCTGATAAAGAAAGGGAGTATTATTTTAAGCAAGCTTACAATCTACAACTAGGTTTGTACCTGACAGATCTTTGCTTTCAATCTTGTTTTGCTTTTGTTCTGATTTTGCTTTCTCATTATCGCTAAAAAGAAAAAGAAAAAACACAGATGCCTATCTCACATTATTGGTGAACGATTGTTCCATCCAAGAGCTTATCTCTTTTCACACATAATTTTAAAAATGCTAAAAGTAAAAGGTTTCAATTCACTTCCCTGAGATAAAACCAAAAACCAAACCACACACAGTAATTTATTTACCCATGGAAATAATGATGTTACTTAGGGACTCAAGACCTTAGGGATAAACTATATAATAATGCCCGCAGTGCGGAGGGCACAGTGGACAGGATGATACTTCTTACATGAGGGTACCAAGCATTTTCATCTTAACTGCCTTTGCAGCTCTAACTTTTATACAATCGTCCATCACAACTATTTCTACCTTACTTAAAGTTTGGCCCTGACTTTTGTTTATGCTCATTGCAAAACTTAAATGTACTGGGAATTGCTTTCATTTCTAAATGAGGGTGTGACACTGGTTATCAATCAATTATATTGAACAGTGTATTTTACTTTCAAGGTAAGTGGGAGTTTTGCCTTCAATTTAGTTTTTAAAAGCCATTAAAGCTGTTGACATACTGAGTTACTCACTTAGTTACCCAAGCCTGTCTTATAATAGAAATACTGATCAATTATATTTTATATTCCAAGTAAGGGACTACAGTTTGTCATCGCTAGATATTCTCCTAAGGCAAGGGCCCACTAATTTATTTGATATTTCATATACATTTACCCTGGTGACAATGTCACATCCACTTATTGACTTACTAATTTCATATATTTTGTTTTTTGTTCCAACCCAAATCATTAATAAAAAAAAAGTTTTAATTGTAACCATTTTAACCATATTAGATACATTACCCATCGTTAATACTTTACCATATTACAGCTGTAAACTGGGACGAGTCAGTAGAATCCAGTTCTTTATTTAATTTAGAATAATCAATGGTAGATGAAGCTCCTTTTTCGAGTTTGGCAAAAAACCTTTCTTTTTCTTCCTGTTCTTCTAAAGTGTCAAGTCCAATCCCAGGAAGAACAGGATTTGGGCCAGATGCCACCACTGAATCTATATTACAAATAATATGTTGTAGTACATATGATGTGAAAACCTAAATAATATATGCTTACCCCTATAGACATCACATGAGTAATTTATGCTTTATAAACTTAACTCTACAAATATTAAATCTTAATTAGAAATGGGGGAAAAATGCTTTGTGCCTAGACCTACGAACATTTATCATTGTTTCTAGTCATAAATTTGAGTAAGGGTCCTTGTTAGCGAGTCTGTTATTTTGTCATGGGTAGATTTTTTTTTTTTATTAACCAGAGCTAAAAGGGAGAGATTTATTCGCTTTCATACCATCAACATCCAGGCTGTCCCTATCGATTGATTCACATACTGGGTCCTGTGTTGAGCTCTGCATTTTTAAGTGTTCTTCATCATCTTCTTCCTCTTCTCTGATGGGCTGGGATGTCCTTTGTGATTTCAGAAAGCTTCGGTTTGTCAGCGTTGAATCTAAAAATATTATAGGTTTCAGATTTATTGTATGGAAAAAAAGTATTGTTTGTCAATTAATGATTTGTCAATTAATTGCCATAGCTTTGAATGGTGCACTAGGGCCCCCCACCGTTGTTAAACGTTTTAAATGTAATATGGGCACAACGGGCATTCTTGGTGGACAATTCCAACATGCCTTCTATCATGCCATACCACTAAAACATTTTACAAATTGAAAGAAAAAAGGGAAAAAAAAAAAGGAGTAGGTGAATCTACCGACAAGGATGTGGCCTTCCAAATTACTTTTTCATATTTTTCATAAGATAATGCTTGATCCTATTATAGGTGTAGTACCACATGTTGTACAGTGTTATCTTTCTACATGCATTATATTGTTTTGACAGGCTCACATTGGGTTCACACCTAACACGAGACTCAATAACAGTTGAAGACAAATAATATGAGAGACACAGGAACTCAATTGTCTCCATCCTTGAGAATACTTTCAAAAGCAGACATTACAAATTCATACATTATCCAGCAGCCCGCTGAATAGTTTTAGGAAGCATAGCTGTTCCACCTCGGCAGGCAGAGCGTAAAACCTTGAGCGGAGATTGATGTACACCAAACGAAGAGAGACACATTTAGAACCAAAGTGGTGTTTTTCACCCACTAACCAGCAACCTCTCGGGTTGATCCCTTGGGTTCTAGCGACACGCAAGACTTATTGATGATCCACCTGGAACCTCAATCGCCTCCCACAATCTGGTAGTTGAATAATGGTGGGATAGTTGGTCAAGTAAAAAACTCAGGTTAGGAGAAATTTTGTAATAAATGCTAAAGCCAAGGTCTGATGCTAAAAATCAGACTCTCAGAAAACAAGCAGGATCACAAAAGGAACTACATTATCAACAGTGCACTGGTACTAGACACAGACAGGACCATCCAATGGCAAAGGTTTACTCTGTGTTTGCTGCTATTTAAGGACCTAAAACAAGAAGCAGCTCTAGCAAGAAGCCTTTTCATATGACAGATGCAGAAGTCTCCTGTAGCGTGTCAGCAGTATCCAGGCCTTCAGGAACCATGGCAATAGCTACCTGGCACTTACCATATTTTTCCATGTATAAGACGCACCTTTTTTAGAAAAAATTGGGGTCTAAAAACTGGGTGGGTCCTGCTGCTCACCTCTGTGTTGTTCAGCAGCATCTCTCGATCCGTCGCGGCGTCACAGGAACCCAGTGGAGTCACGTGAATGTACATCACATCATATGACTCCGCTTAGTTCCTGTTCCTGTTCGAGCAACGCAGAGGGAAACAGTGGCTCCCACGGAAGTCTGCGAGCCGCACCAGAAGATCTGCAGTTCAGGTAAAGGCGGGGGAGTAAATGAATGAAAGTGATGTGCATGTACTGGCTGTCTGAGCATGATAGGAGTGTGATTGCTAACAATTGCTAGCAGCTAACATCAATCACACTCATATCATGCCCAGGCAGCCAGTACAATAACTTTATGTAATATATATATATATTTTAAATATAAAGTGCATCTTATACATGGGAGCATCTTATACTTGGGGAAATACGGTATTTAGCGTAGAATAGAATCTCATTTTATTTATAAAGACCAATCAGATTCTGCAGCACTATTACAATAGGGGAAAGTGAAAATAAACAACTGCATTAAATGTATAATCTGCCACAAGTAAATTAAACACTGCAAAGTGCATTCATCACAGCCCATTCATGCTCAATGAATTCCCGCTACATGGCATTGCACATGAAATACCAGAACATTAGTAATGTGTAAACCTTTTCAATGTTATTAGGGAACATTCACAAATAAATGAAAGTGTCACAAACCTGGAATAACCTCCCTATGCTTTTTTTAACTTAATGTTTTATTTTGTTAAAGAAGAATCTACATTTTCATTATACCACACAATTCAAAGGTGGCTGTGTGTGTTGGCACTAGAGCAATTTCTATTTTTGTCTCTCCTTTCTGCTCTCAATTAAACCAAACATGATAGGAATGAAGCTGCCAGGTTTGGACCTAATTCAAGTTAATTATTGAGTGTGATAGTCAGGGGTTAAAATACACAAAATCTCTGTCTAAACCAAATCCAAGCACTTCTGAACTGTACACTGCAGGAAACAAATAAAACAGGAATCGAGAACAGAGTGCATTTTTCTCTAATGTATAACCAATCTGTAGATACTTCTAAAACAGGGGTGGTGAACTTTTTTTCTGCCAAGGGCAAATTGAATATTTATAACATCATTCGCGGGCCAAAAGAAATCAACTTAAAAATTAGCCCCACAATGTATATTTATCCCACCACCCTGCCCCCTTTAGTATTCATTTATGTGATGCCCCCAAGCAGCACCGCCATGTGAATATATGCCCCCACACCCTTGCGTATTGCCCCCAGCCAGCCCCACATTGTGTATTTATGCCACCCAGCCAGCCCCACCCCCTTAGTATCATGTCAGCCGTGGCACCCAGATTGCATCCAAAGGACTTGCCTAGCACCCATCCATGCTATCACACACATTAATTCACTAATTCACTCATTAACAGATATTCATTCCCTCGATCATGCATACTTGTTCATACACCCACCACCTTACCTGAACTGCAGATCTCTCTGTGCTGCTCGCAGACAGGCCCACTGCTTCCACTCTGTGCGAGCAACTTTTACTGCCCAGGGGAATGCATTAGGGTAATGTGACATAACCTAACGTGACTCCGCTGGGTTTCAGCGGTACAAGAGACGTTGCCCCTGCAAAGAGATTGCGGGGGTTGCTTTGGCTCCCTAGAGTGGTGGGCCTGTTGCGGTTGCTGCCCCTTTTGCCCCTCAGGCCAGACCAAAATACGTCCCCCATCCCTGTTCTAAAATAACAGATTTTATAAATCCAGAATATGTTCCACATCAAAACAATAACAGATCAATTACCATCAGGGCTTTCTGAGCTGTCTGAGGTGCTTGGATCATCTTGTGGGTGTAAACACCGTGAGCTTTTTGATCTGTGATAGCGGTCCAGTTCCTGGAACTTACCGAGTACCCTGCTGAGAGACTTACTAGTTTTTTTTTCTACTACATTGGGTTAGGTTGAGAAGGAGGGAGGAATAATGGAAAAGGTGCAAGCAAGAAACAAAAAAAAGACTATTATATATGTGTGTACAGATTATATAGAAAACGGACTGCAAACACCCTGCTCAAGAGTTTGGGGTCACTCCCGGGAAAACAAGAACATTTCCAGTTGCTAACATAATTGCAAAATGGTTTTCTAAATGACCAATTAGCATTTAAATTGAAACTTGAATAAACTACTGAACGTGCCATTGGAACAAAGAAGGGATGGTTGTTGATAAAGGGTCTTTGTAAATCTATGAAGATATTCCATAAATAAATCATCTGTTTCCAGCTACAATAGTCATTTACAACCTTAACAATGTCTACACTGTATTTATGATCCCTTTGATGTTATTTTAATGGACATTTCTAAGTGGACCCAAACTTATGAACGGTGGTGTGTTTATAAAATATACACTATATGGACAAAAATATTGGGATATCTAACCATTTTGGACAACTATTCCAGCATGAGTGTACCCTAGTTCACAAAGCAAAGTCCACAAAGACACGGTTAGATGAGTTTGGTGTGGAAGAACTTGACTGGCCTGCACAGAGCCCTGGTCTCAACCTCATCTAATACCTTTGGGATGAACTGGAATGGAGATTGCGAGTCAGGCCTTCTTGTCCAAACATCAGTGTCTGACCTTACAAATGCTCTACTGGGTGAATGGGCAAAAATTCCCACAGACACCCTCCAAACTCTTGTGTAAAGCCTTACCAGAAGAGTGGAAGCCGTTATAGCTGCAGGGGGGGGGGTCAACTACCGTACTTATTAATGTCTATGCATTTAGAGTGTAATGGTCAGGTGTCCCCGTACATTTATCCATTAAGTGCATATATATCACCAGTCATTTACATAATGCTTTACTTATTTCAATGGGTATGATATTTCAAATCTACATAAAAAACCCTCCACTTTTCAGATCCACGAGTGCTGCAATATATGTTTTGTTGTTTAGCTACCAAATGGAGTAGGATAGTAGTATTAAACATATTTTTAAGTAGTTAAAACTGGTATATGGAAATTGTAATTAGTATATACAAGCTTTATATCTAACTTTTAACATATTGGGAAAAGCTATCTAGTGGGATAAAACGACATATTTTCACAAAGAGGTCATATACCAGGATAACAGCTTGTTAGTATCTTCCCACCATCCCCTTCTGAGTAAGCATTAGCAACTGAAGCAGTAATTTGTTGCTTCTTCTGTTTTATATATCTTGGATGAGGATCTTAAAGAAGAAGAGAGAGAACATCACTGAACAAAAGAATTTTGAAGGAGAGTCAAAGATTAGTGCATGGCTTTGTATATATTAAGGAAAGTAGCAAATTATTATTTCAATAAAGAATAATAAAACACTGAAATCCAGCAGAGAGAGCAAATCAGCTCTATAAATGTTAACATTATTATTCGTAGAGCCATTAGTTTTAAAGAAAAAGATAAATACAGATAACAGATTCATAGAGGAAGGAAATATATGTATATGATATTAAAATATAATATAAACTATTTTATCTTGTGTTTATAGTTTTATTAACATGTTCCATTTTAGAAGTAATGTGCGGGGGTGTAATAGAAGTGAATGAGTCTACACACAAGAAGTGAATGTTTATTTAGCAGTCTTATTCCACAGGCATCAGCACCCAGCACTGAGGATGATAGCATGACACTTCAGCCATTTTTTTCTAAACTGCTTATAAGTGCTGGGCAGTCTAAGGGTTAAACTATTACCCAAGAGTGGTCAAAAAGTCACTATGACACCAACTCTTTTTTAACAACTTGTCACAATGGTTGATTGAATTCATGCGATTTAAGATTGCAAGGTATCTAATATAAGTATAATTAAGTCCCAGATATTCCAATTACCTTGGATCACAGAAAATGTACCTGACACTGTGATGTTTAAGGGGCAATTATGAGCTACTTACAATTCAACCACACAGCTGAGCTTAGCCCTGCAGGTCATTACAACACAACTATGTTGCTCTTTGGCTACATAAAGGAGAGAAATACCAATTTCCTCTTGGTTATCTCTTTTGTCAGGAAAGATCACTAAGGTTATTTTACAGTTGGTAATGAATTACCAAAGAGGCCATTTACTTGTAACACATTAGAGCAATCTGGAAACTACTAATGATTAAACAAATGACAGATGAATGTGAAGGAAATAATGGCAATTAATTGAGAATGTAACGTGCATTGCTAAAAAGCCATCTTTGCAGCTCTTATAAAGACTTCATAAAGTGAAGCCAATGTAGTAATAACAGTGTAATTCACTAAAATACAGAACACCAGACTATCTTAACCCAATTTAAAACCCCCCAAATCCATAGAGGATTCGATTGACATAAAATGGCACATGGATGTAAGAGCTACGGCAGACTCATTATTATTTTGAGCTATAGCTCAATGTTTATCATTCTTAGTATAGTGCCACTGGGAGTTGTGTTTGGAGTTTGCTAGTGAGCTTCTTGTGTAAGAAGAGCTGAGTTGTCCTTGCATAATGCATAGGTAGTGTGGGATATTTCTTAAAAAGCTCCCCACAGATTTATGCATTATTAAGGCCCAGCATATCTAAAAAAAGACAAGTTCAACAACTCTGTTTCTTGCCCTGAGACTATTAAGTAGGAACAGTTCTAGGCTATGATGGATACCTCTCTAAGACTTTTATGTCTGCTAAGTACAGCATGTTGGACACTATTACAAAGTCATTGTCCATGGCTTTTTCCTCAACTTAAAATGTGCGTATTATATCAGACCCTCAAATGGTATGTGGTCCCTTGCCTCCCCCAGCCTCAAACCAACCGCATTCCTGGTCTAAAGTTTCACACACATCTTGTTTGGTACACCCAAGATCATCTGAATGGGTGCCTGTACATCGTGTCAGGAAGTTTATTGATATGTGGATGCATAAAACACTTGAAAAAACCTAAAAGCTGAATGCCCACTGCCACCATTGCCAGATAAGATTTGTAACACCCCTAGAAGTTAGACCCAACTACTCCCTATGTCAAGATAACTGTGAAGGTTCTGAGAAAGGACACTGACCAGTCCTTAAATATGGGTCAAGACAAATTATTGGACGTTATTAATTAGTTTGCTAAAGTTTTTGATTTTACATTAAAATAATCATTCTCCAAGTTGAGTGTTAATGTCAAAATATTATAAGGTATTGGATTCAAAGAGCAACATACCTTCTAGGCAATACAAATTCTGATCTAATAGCAGAGAGACACAGCCAATCAGTTAATGACTTTTAGGGAAAACCGCAGAAGCCATTATATGTTATCTGGATAACATGGAGCATTCCATAAAGAAGGTGTTTCAACTTAAAATTTTTGGAAGGCCAGGAAAGTTGGATTCCCATTCTTGGCTGTCCCGGTCAGAGGTATACATCCTTCATAAGCTCCTTTTGTATATACCGAGACCAGTCCAAAGAATGGGGGGAAGAAATGGAATGCCAAACAACAAAAGCTCGGAAGAAGCATGGGCACCAGATGACCATCACACTTCAGTTTTTCATTAGGTAGGTACATATTAACCTTAATTTCCATTTAAAACTGGGCGTCTGAATCCCCCACAGTGGCCTAGTATCACTTTGGATCAACAGGTCTTAAACACTCTGAAAAGGTTTCCCAATAGCATTTTACAAAACTAGTGCAGTTAAAAGTTTCCCAAACCTTTCCAATTTCCTTTACATGAAATACAGTTGGTGAATCAACAGACCCCTTCCACAAAGCTACAATAAAACCAGTACCTATGGACATAAATCAGGGATAAATGTTTTGCATCACTGGTCTGTTTAAACCACCGATCTCAGCAATTTTTTTTGTTTGCCTGGACAGCCTGGCAAATAACGCTACCACGTACACGTACGGGCATTGTCACTAACACATTCCAACGTCACCCCGTACATGTACGTGGATTGTCGTTAAGGGGTTAAGATAGACTTTCTCCATTCGATGATATTCCAGTTGGCAGTCATCCCTTAATTTGTAAATAATAACGGGAATATTTGCAGTAATAGAAGCAACAGGAATTAAGAATAATGCCTACCCCTGTCTCGTTGTACAGACCTCTATAGTTAAATGAGCATTTCAGCCAT
>VKOC01019507.1:0-74716 GCA_009364415.1 Spea multiplicata | reverse complement strand
AATGCCGGTCGGGGACAAAAACCTGGTTTTATCACATTTTGCCCCAATAAACCCCCTTTATCTGCAGACCTGGAGCCACCGTTGCTGTCAGTCATGTGATATTTTGGGTGACTTTCCCGGCTCAAACACCACACTGAGCTGATGCTTTATGGCAATGCTAATGAAGTCATTAGTAATAGAGGCGGCTGGGTGATTTAGAGCCATTCTTTTGTATACAAAAGCACAATGAGTACGATGGAGTCAGGGTGTTTGCCTAGTAGCTTGGGCTCAGATAACAGAGCGAGATGGTTTAGCACCATTTTTCTAGATTTTATTTTCTCTTGTAAATAGTTCTTGTCAAAAAGTATTTTAAGTTACTGTCATCTTTTCACAAATACAGATTTAATTTAAGTGTAAATTAAAAGTGTTAGTAACAGACAATTACATATATATGTAAATTTAGATCAAGTTAATTGCCGATTGTAATTACAGTTCTAGATCAGTGTCACATTCTCCTCATTGCATTCTGGCATCATAGGGGTTAAACGTGTGATGCATACAAAAAGCAGCTTTGTCGCTTTAATTTAAACCACTGGATTTGTAATCAGATCACAATTTGCGTCTGGTATAGCCACAAAGAGAAAGACACAAAGGCAAAAACCAACACTTTCAGATTCTAGCGCCTTTATTTATAAAAATATAAAATTCTGTAAAATAATATTTACAAATCCACAGCTTAAAAATAAAATTCATTAAAAAAATCCATTGCGTTATGACATCAATTCTCTTTGCCTGCCAAGTAAGGATCGATAGTCATCTGAAAGAAAAATTGCATATGTAGAGTTTGTAAATTTTTATATTACATATCATAGCTTCAGGCAACATTTATACCCTGAAAGGACCCTTTCTGTGCTCCTTTATTATACATGGGGGGGGTTATTAAAGGGGGTTTACCTGTAGAAGTGCTCTCTCTTTCTGCAGTCTGGAGTAAAACTGAAGAACGTACGGGTTGGCCTTCACAACTTTGGGGTCAAAATCCAGGACCCGAAGACCCTCGAGGCTCCTGGCTCTAGAGAGGGCCACATAAGCCTGGCCGCTCTCAAACACCCGAGCCAAGGAGATCTCCACGCAGTCTAAAGACATTCCCTGGAACAGAGAAAAAGGCAACGACGGCCATTGAGTAACTAAATGCAATTCTACAAGGGGTACAGATATTAGAAAAGTTTAATTTGTGGTCACAGAAAGTAAACCCTGCCCTATGGATCAGATACGGTCTTCTGAGGTCCATGCGCAGCCTGATCAAACTGTTACATCGTAACTTATCTTGGGCAGACATGCTTCTACCAAACTGGACTTACACCAATGTATGGGGGGGGTAGGTTCATCTGATATGTCTGTTATTACCTGGCTCTTATGGATAGAGATCGCCCACGCCAGTTTCAATGGGAGCTGCTGTCGAGTCAGGTATATCCCGCCGTGGCCTTTAAATACCCAGCGCTCCGGCTTAATGACTTCAGTAACCCCACAAAGGAAGCGCACCTTGGGCAGAGCTGTACAGACAAGAAAGGTCGGAGGTTTTACAGCGAAGAAAACGGCAGGCATCGTTCTGTACTAATGGTTAACGGGGACTAAAGCTTCACTTGGAAGCCCCAATAAGCATTTTAGTGCCGGACGCCAACTCACATTTTCCAGCTCCTTCAAATCCTACGACGACACCGCGTGCCCCGTTCACCAGTCCACGGGCTACGTCCAAATTCTTCGCCAGCATCACCTGTTGAACATTTGAAAAAACAGGTTCCAAGTAGATCTTTCGCAATGTTTCTTAGAATACTTGCACGTGACATCTATTTAGTCAACAGATCCCTGGCTTTTAGTGGGGAAGATAGACTCAGATTGTACCCCGTGCATGTGTTTTGTGTGCACGAGGTTTTGCACTAATCAGCGACCGATCACCAGTACACAAAATTATATTTATGTTTGAGTTGTAATATATATAATTGTTGCCGCATTACCCGGAAAGACTAAATGTGTCTGATATTCACGGAGCGGAGTCACCAACCTGAGCTCCTTCCTTGAGCTGAATCTTTTCATTAACAGGACATTGTGCATTAATGGTCTTCACCAGCACAGGGTCACTGTCCAAGGCATCGTAACAATGACTGTCACCTGGAAGACAGACACGAGACAAACACTGAGTACACAATCCAGGATCGTAAGACGCTCTCAAAGCTCTTGTGGACTCTGTAGGATGCATTACCGGGTAATTGCTGTAACCGCCGTTCATTCATTAGCTCCACGTCGTCCTTGTGGGTGCACAACCTGGTGGCCAAAATTCCATCCCGCTCTATCTTATGGTTGCCGGTGAGAAGCAGCTTTCTGGTGACCTCGTCGGTGCATCTGAGAAAGCAAAACAAGCGAGTAAAACCTCAGATCGGAGCCAGCTGCC
Source organism: Spea multiplicata (assembly GCA_009364415.1). NCBI lineage: Eukaryota > Metazoa > Chordata > Amphibia > Anura > Pelobatidae > Spea > Spea multiplicata. The sequence continues at coordinate 72,291 of VKOC01019507.1, read as the reverse complement.
GATTCACAAGCAGGCACTTCTATCAACCGTGCTCGGGCTTAAAGAGGCAGAGGTTTCTTGCTAATTTAGTCCTTTTTAACCCCTTAATGACAAAGCCCGTACATGTACAGGCTCAAAATGCATTGTTTTCAATGGGTTTAGGGACCGCCCATTGCCCTTAAGGGGTTAAAAAGGACAGCCTGAAGCCGCCTGCCGGACATGCGCACAGAATCGTTATGGAATGAAGGTGATCTCAAATGCAGAATAGTTGTGACCCGCACACATGCATATAACCAGAGTACACATGGAAGACCAAACACAAGTCATCCTGATGGGTGCATCTGCATGTTTAACCCCTTAATGACAAAGCCCATACATGTACGGGCTCAAAATTTATTGTTTTCAATGGGTTAAGGGACCGTCCATTGTCCTTAAGGGGTCAAGGCACTTGCATACTGCATTAGTGGCCCTTTAAAACCCCTTTCGCATTTCTGCTCATTCCAAAAAGTTTACGATTGGTAAGGTTTTGCAACCTAATGGGCATTGGATGTGAAGAATGTCTAAGCCAGGGGTAGGCGACCATCCTCTGATGGATTTAAATGTCCATAAGCGTAAATCCCATACTGCGCAGTAGGATAAGGGACCGTCAATCATCTGCTTTACAGAGAGAACATTGTAACACGACGGCTCCTTAAAACACTTTACCTGCCCAGCCGGACGGCTTGTAACAAGGAGATGAAGGCTTTGTCCGTCTGCCTTCTCACTTCAGTTAATTCCATGGTCAGATTGATGCATTTCCTCCAGCTTCTAGCCTACAGGACGAGACAAACCCAATATGGATCCATTTTGCAAATGTAACCAGATTTTATCTAATCTGCAGCGGTTTTGCCAGAAAGTACCAGAATTGACCAAGTAATTCCCAGTCTTGCTGGTGGACGAGGAACGCGTTTTCTAGCAGTCATTCCTACCTGGAAGCAAAACTTGGTTTGACTTGAAGCGTTGGTGACGGGTGGAAGCTGGAGGAAATCTCCACATACGATGAGCTGAATGCCACCAAACGGCTCATCCCGTCCACGGACGGCCCTGGAAGAAATACTCCAGCTGGTGAGCGCAGGGGGTAACAGGTCTAACGAACCAGATCATTATTACACTGTAGGGCAATTACAATTTTCTATGTTAATTTCTGGGGCAGATCTTTACACCGGTTTCTTACTTATGGTCTGGCTCAGGGACAAGTTTTTACCTGGCCACAGCCTCCAGCTTGTCAAACATTTCTCCTTCCACCATGGAAATTTCATCAATGATAAGATGCCGGCAGCTAACCCAGTGCTGTCGGACGCCTGGTCTCTTTGCCAATTCAATGCATTGATCCAATGGTGCCTTCCCAGAGCCGATACCTTAAGATTGACAGAAAAACAGTTTATCCATCATCATTTTACTAAAAAGGCACAGATAGACAACGTTGGCTGCTCGGAAGAACTCTCATCAAGCATTGCCGGTGACTAACAAGAGCCACAGAACTTAATATCAACCCTCTAAAAAGCAAATAAAATGCATGTTTTACAGATGTGGTCAAATATGCAACACCTTTACAATGTATATAGCACAATATACCTGCAAACGCATGTAGCGTTGTGCCGCCTATGTGACAGGCAGCCACTCCAGTGCTCGCTGTGGCAAAAGTGCTTTTCGGAGGCAGGGCACCAATGATCCTTTTCAGTAAATAGGACTTTCCGGTTCCTGCTCAGACAAAACGAAGTTAGATCCTGCTAGCCCAGCTCCCTGCCCCGCACAGAGAAGTTTCACAGCACCAATGCCAACCTGCGCTGCCAGTGAAGAAGACGCTCTTCCCGCCGAGAACGGTGTTCAGGACCAGAGACTGTTCCGTGGAGAGCGTCAGGGATTTGGGCATCGACAGAGTCGGCTTCTTGCTGGGTCGGAGATCTGCAACCTATAAGTGATATGAAAGTTACCAAGGCACAAAAAATAAAATAGATAAATAATTGACTATCGCAGAAAGCAGTCATAACTTTTTACTTTAATCACTGGCTGGAAAGAGCTCCCAATGTAACCAATGGGCAGCTTATGAAGGGTATAGATAGCCCCCTAGAATGCTTGCGCAGGTCGCAATTAAAGCGCAAATAACCATAAGTTTCACTAATGCGACTTACCAAGCAGTTCTCAGAAGAGGCCGTCCTCGCCCGTTTCTTCTGACATCTGTTGACGCCATTGACTCCCCGGAGGCCGAGTCCCTTCCCTTTAACGGGCGTCTCCGAGTTGACCCTGGCCCGCATTTCATTCGCCTGCTCCACATCCTTTTTCTGCACCGGGCTAATGGTCTCAAACGTCCGCGGCAGCCCAGAGAGCAGCCTGGTGCGATCGTTCACTGGCTTCTCCTTCTTCCCAGCTTCGTGCTTTATCAGAAGAGTTCTCATGAAGAGCTTGAGCTTATCCGAGGGGCAGTTGGAGATCAAGAGCTGGACATTGTCCGGGTTCAACACAATGGAGGCTTTGCCATCTTGGATGAAACGGGTGAAGAGCTTGATCTGTTTCAGGACGAACTTCTGCTGGAGTTTCCCGTCACTCACCTGCAGCACAAGCTCACGGAGTTCGTTGCGTCCAAGAGACATGAAGGAGTTACGGATGACTTTGCGTTTCATCGCTTGCCCGGAGGCGTTTAAGTACTCCACGGTGACGCTGCTCTGGATCTCTGCAGACAAGTGGTCGGCCAGCATCATTTTCCTGAAATCAGACAAAATGACCCATTAACATCTGGATTACCTACAGGTGCATAAGAAGTCATCCTTACAGAAAAAAAACGGAATGCAGCGGGACAATAAATAAACCTTCGTAACTTTGCCACATGTTAAGGTCTGTGTGTTGGTATTGACAGGGTTAAATTGTAACGGGTATACGGTGTTTATCTCGGCTTTCTACGGCGCATAGAAAGTTATTTTAGACAGATCTTTTTTTGTATGGTCTCCAATGCATACATAAAGCCGTATCCAGTTTAATTGACCTTATCCATCACAGTCCAATAGGGGTGTCTTTACATTTTATCGCACCATCCCATCCAAAATAATTAAATATAAATAAGACAAAACAAGATAGACTTAATATTTAAAAACAGTTTCCATCAATAAATATAATTGATGGAAACCTTTAAAGAGTTAAAGCACATTTTTAAACATCAAAGGCAGTCTCATTCTTACCCAATTATAGAGGGTCACCAAAAATTAGATCTCTCAGGTGCAGTTAAACCGAGACCCTCTGGCTGGTTCGCCTGGGCTGAGCTGGCCCCCCAGATCTTCCCTTGATGGCTTCCCCCCCGTATAATGAGAGAGATCTGGGCACCAGAACGCAGCCTCCGAATGCAGCGATTTCAAATTTGCCGGCACAGTCTCGCATCCTATCAGTACGTAGACCTTTAAACAAGCGACCAATCAACAGCCAATGACATCACGCGTCACAGAACCGTTGCGCCCGGCTTGTTTTTGTCACGTGATCTGCTCTGAGTTTCAGGCGGCCATGTTTGTGACGGGCAGGTTGAATCGTTATGGAGCTCGCCTGTAAATTTATACCGTGTGCAATTAGTTTAGCGTTTGCTAAAAGATCACTCATGCATATAACGTGATGTTTGGGGTCATAAATATATAATACTATGTAATAGTTTTATAAATGGGAGCCCGTTTTTTAGTGATCACTTATAAAGCTATAAAGTGTTTACTCAGCAAAGGCTCGCCTCATAGCTCTCAAGTACCCTTCTTCAGGGGGTGCAGTGCCCCCTAAAGGGAGTGCTGGGTAGGAGTGTATCGCAGTGTTCTACAGTCTCTTAATGTGTATAAACTATAAACCTGTGTAAGGGTTAATGCGAAGGGTTAATGTACACCCGTAATAAACCACATCACTAATAGACGCGTGCTTGTGTTTTTCCATCATATGATCTTAAATCCCATCATCCAGGTTTCTAAATTATTAAAGGGACCACACATACACTTCATTACAGCAGCGAAGTTAAGACACATAGTAAATGACATATAGATATGTAGGTGGTTAAACATATAGAAAGTAAAGTTAATCCTATAGCTTCCTATTTCCACAGGGTTGGAAAGAAGCATTCACACCATAAGCCAGCCTCTACCGGAACTCAGCTCAGGCAGAGCCAAGACAGCCCGTGGGGTCCTGAACTGTTGCCTTGGTAGCAGACGCACACCGCTCTGTTTCGGGATGGCAGCGCCGGCAGCCGGGAGCCAACGGGCCAAAGAGCCACGGGACGAGGTCTCCCTGAACGCAATCCACCGGGAGACCATCCGCAAGGAGAACCGCTGCCAGAAATTAGTCACCGAGTTCGGCATCAACCCGTTCCACAAGGGTAAAGTACCGAGTATACCGCCTCTGTTACCACACACACGGGGTAACGAACTCCGTATAGGGCTCCGCACAGGATGATGCACTCTATACACCACCCGTACCCACTTATATAACGTAATTACGGCCACATATAGGGTAAGGTAACCTATATACCATTTATACAGAATACCGTGTTGCACATAATACATTCTGATGCCCCCTCTATTCCAGTTTGCCTTCCTTGTATAAGGTAAAGAACCCCACTTACCCCATTGTACAGTGTAATAATCTCCCCATGTGAGTCAATGCGCCTCATCCATCACCCTTTTCTGTTCTAATACAGAGTGATTTCCCCCCCCCCCTACGCTGCGGTATTACATACACAGGTGTCCTTACATGAGCTGTGGTACCGTGTATAGCACTCTGATCTTGCTTTATAGGGCAGCGTCTCTATACTTCCTTATAAACACAAGATCAGGTTTGTCAAAGAGAAACAAACATCCAACACATCGGTCTTTATGGTAAACAAAGAGCATCCTGCGAGGTCTAAATCCATAGTAGCTGCTTATGTGTGTTTACTGCTACAGATCATGCATCGCAGGGACGTTACAAGCCCCGGGGCCAAACCCTGATTGTTGTTTTTCTTTTGTTTCCGCAGTCCATGCTGTTACCGGGAAGCCAATGTCATGGCACGAGAACCAAGAGGAATCGGCAGATGGTAAGAGACGGAAAGAGACTGAGCTATACAGGGGGAGACAGCGTTTGTTGATAATGAGAGTAGAGAAAGCAGATTGTTTACGTCACTGTTTTTTTTTGCCCCTGATCCAGACAACTTTATAAACATTATACATCACGCTGCATTGGAGCCCACCAAAAAATACACCGAGCCACAAACTACGAGCCAGGAAATCGGCTGGATCACCAAACCATTGGTAATTATGGCTTAGAAGAAATCTCTGAATATTTTGCTCAAAATAGCTGCCAGGATGGTACGGCAACATGTAAGATATCGATAGCAGTACAACAGATGTGTTTTCATCGGCGATAGGTGGTCAACCTATAAAACTTCCTGCGGTGGTTTCAGCTTTGATTCTGCTTTCAGATTGATAATAATCGAGCAGACAGACGTCTCAACCACTATCGCCAGAACTCGGAAATCACCAGATACATGGAAGCGGCGTGGCGTCTGAAAGAGCAGAGCGAGAATCTGCAGTAGGGTACCAGCAAGTATACATTATTACTTCATCAAATGTCAGCAGGGGGACAATGATGGACTCTTAAAGCATAATACCCTGGAGGAACCTTTTAATGATCTTATCAAGTCAATTATATCTGTGTTGTGATGACCACTATTTAACCCTCTCAGCAAGTCACTCAATTATGAAACATCTTGTAACAATCATTAGATAATTCATTAAAGCGAAGACTTACTCTGACAGAAATTCACGTGACCCATGGTTATCTATGAGCTGCTCAATTGGGAATTTTGTGCAATGTAGACTTAACAGCCAATCATCTAACACTGAAACATCTGTAATATGATTTAAGTAGCAATTGTACAACAATATATTTTTAATGTTTTTTTCTGGACAACAAAAAAAACTATGCGTAAAAACAGCGAGCGCAGATCATTGCCCCGCATCAGACTTAATAGTTCACTTAAGAGACACTTCTTGAATAATACAATCCTCAGGCAGGAGAAGCAATCAGGCAGATCCATCTCCACGGTTGTACTTTTCCATTTGTGTAGATCCAGCACCGCCATGAAGAATATTCCATTGCGTAAAAAACAAACGGTCATTAGGAGAAAACGTAGGATTCCTGAACGATCGACGTGCCTCTTAAACAGCATTCTATCTGCCTTTGTTCTTAATCTTCTGTCTTACGCTTTTACCGGGTCTTTTCTACATAGATAAACAAAAATAAAGTTACAAGTCTGCCCTTGAATTATTTCTACCCATATCAATCCATTCTCTCCCCCTGTGTGTACTCACGTTGGCGTTCTTTCCTCCCTTCTTGCCAGGCCGGTGGGGGCCTCTTCCATGTGCTGCGTTTTTGCGGAAACCGGGAACATCGTTAACACTCTCTTTTGTGTTTCTCTTCGAGCCTTTCTTCCTTCCACCAAAGCCAAATTTCTCATCCTTGTAACGCCGTTTTGCGTTGGGTCTAAAACATTAAAACATTGTCTATAATCTATAACGTTACAGATAAAAAAACAAAAAACCTTTCTAAAAGATATTCTTTGAACCTAGATAAAATTTCCAATACCGAAAATCTTATGTTAGGCAGGTACTTCCAGACTCTGCTTCCTAACTGTACATGAGGTTCTGGAGAAAAGAGGAACATTTCCCAACCCTATTTTGGAATAATTAAATAAAGTCCCTTTCTCTCATTCTATCACTCAAAACTAATTCACTTTGCCTCAAATATGGAACGTTTGTTTTTTTAGCTTTTCTTTAAAAAAAAAAAAAAAACGTTATAATGATTATAAATATTTGTAATGTATAAACAGATTTCCTAGGTTTGCCAAACATGCCTTACCCCTTTTTCTTCTGAACGGCAGATCCACTGGCTTTCTTCTGGGGTTGATCACCCTCTAGGAAATCTAGCTTGTCAGAAAGACCTACAGGGAAAAAAAATAGCACCAATCTTGAGTTATAGAACATCTGCACTGGGGTGAAAATAACCAAAAAATACCCAAAATGAAACTAAGGGATTATTGTAGTGTCGTATAACGGCCAGGGGCTTCACATATCACTGGCTACGTGTAGACATGACAAGCTCCTTGGGGAGTGGACCCAGGTGTCAAAATCAGAGCCCCCTCGTCCTCCGCAGACAGGGGTTCCTGCATGTGCCAAGGGTACCATGATCTGTAAGAGGGCTGCATTGCATCTAAACATCAATCCTGCAACTACTTTTTTTCCCCCACCTCAAAATTATTACCTTTCTGATATTTCTTTACTTGAGTCATCATGGCTGATTTTTCTTTCTGTCTCTTCTGCAAAACTTCAGTTTGCACCTGAAAACCAAACACGACAAAGAGGTTAGAATTTGATCAAAGCCAACATTTCTACTGATCTAAAAATCTGACCACAATTCAAGAGCACAAATAATGCTAGATATTGGATAACACAACAGTTTACATTTGTTGTGACACAAGCATTAGTAACACAAGTCACCTTTTTGCCGTATTTCCTCAAAGCTCTCAGTTGTTTGGCCTTTTCAGATTTCTCCATCGCCACCTGCTTTGCCTGAAGCTTGTGCCGAATCTAAGAAATGACAACAATATGGATAATTAGGCACAATGCATAAAGCCCAGCGAATTCGGAAGAGATACGCAACATCCTTTTAATAGCTCAGGATGATGAAAAGGGCGAACAGGTTATGCCAAGAAGGTTATTACACTCTTACCTTCTGCATGTGCTGGTCGGTCTTCGCCATCTCTGCGAAGTAATCATCCGGGCGTCTGGTTGCTACCTTCAGCTTCAGAAGACGGGGCAGAGCAAAGAGCACAGCAGCCTGTGCTTGCCGGTAACTGGAGTAGAAAAGAAAAAAGTAAATAAAATAAGACATAAAACAAATTATATTCCTGGTCAACCCTTTCATTTATATGCCATGTAATAGAGATCACAGTTTTTTCATAAGCAGCATTAAGTGTCCTCTTTTAAGACATCTCTGCTTTTTCTTATACGGTATTTCGCGATACATGCCATAACCCTCAGGCAGTCCTGGCAGACTGATGGCCTTTAAACTAGGCAAGAGATAAGAACTCACAAGCAAATCTCTCTCTGAAAGTCATCCTCCGCGTTAATGTCAGAAGGGTTTTTGGCCGTCTCTCCGCTCTGTCCCGGGGTTTCTGGTACAGGAGCTTCGGTGACATCCAGCCGCTCTACCCACGGAAAATCGTTTTTGAGATCCAGTAGACTCTGCTTCAAGCCAGACTATAAAGGGGAGAATGTATCTGTCTCAGCAGGTTTATGTCTCATGCATATTTTCAAACCCATCACGTTTCTGTAGGAAAAGTTACACCATTATACTTTACTCACTATGTCATTGGCTGATTTCTTCTTTCCTTCAAAAACCACATTTAAGCCAGGCTTAATTTTCCCCTGCGAAAAAGCTTCCTGGAGCTGTAACAGAGACACAAAAAGACAATCTATGACAATTCAACAATCATCACAAAATAGGTATACAATGCTTAATACACATGATATATTTAAGTGGGCTATAACACACTCAAAGAATGACACTGGCTTTCCAGGTCCCTTCTTCAAACAATGTGGGAATTCACGAAGTTTAACTCAAACCCAAACAGTTTCTTCAAAGTTTAGCCTTAACAGAATGAAAGTTCAACTATCATACAAGGCAAGAGTCATTGTTATAAACCAGACACCGGATTCCACTCCCCAATCAACGGGTTACCGAACGCACCTCTTTCTCTGTCAGCTCAGACGGATCAATGTCAGAATCCGAAGCCGATGTGTTATCCTCCTCAAAGTCAGACATAATTACTCTTAAATCTGGAAAACAAAGCATGGCAGCTGGTGTTAATCTGAACAAGAATATCAAATTATATATATATATATATATATATATACACACACACATACATACATACAGGAGTAGAAAGCAGAAATACAAACAGTTCTACATAGTCTGTATAGCAAATACGTGCAACCAAGAATGCATATATTTAGAAGTAGCCATCTGCAAATTCAGCCAAATGCGCAAAGAATGGCCCAAAATAGTTATTCAACTTACACAAAAATTCAGAAAGATAAAGGAAGCCCAACAGAGATGAGCGATGTACCCGCATCAGCAAACAGGTCAGTATACAATAATAAATAACAATAATAATGTGAACCGCACCGCTGTATAACATGCCAGAGGGTTGGCGCATGTCCTGGTGCTGCCATCATAACCAAAAGCCTGAATTTTGTGGGCTTAATGTTCACTTTGGCAATTTTGGAAAATGCTAAAAAAGCCAATTAGATTTTAAGTAATATTACCAAATCCTGATATTCTACAACCACAAGCATGATGCTAATGATCTCCGGCCAGGGTGGATCTCCAGCTATTATTGATATATTATTTACACATGGCTAAGCTTAATGCTCGTAATGCCGGTTCTGGGCCCTGGTATTAAACGGGATAGAGGCCTATGTACATAACCATGGGAGCAAGACCTCAATGACTGCTAGGGGGCTACCGTTCGCCATGTTCCGGCTCTACTCTCCCCACAAAAGCACTAAATACTCGAGTGCCTGCGGTTTATCCCCACCCAGACACCGGCTTACAGCATATCACAAGTAAGAGAGGGCACATATTAGGGGAATTCATTATCGCCTCACTTACTAGTAACACGGAGGTCTTCACGTGTAGCCGCCCGGAAGCACCAAGATCCTCACTTCCTCCGACGTAACGTAGAGCCCTGAGCAACCACTCACGTGTGAGGTACAGCGCCTAAACTACATTTCCCGCTATGCAACGCGGCTCCTCAATGACGACAACAACGGTAGCCTGTAAGGCACGTTTCGCTGCGTTATGTCGTTACGTGAGTCCGCTTCCCCTCCCAATAGGCACATTGTTAATTATAAGCGCCACAGCGGGAGGGACTACATGTCCCAAAATGCACCACTTCATCGGTCGCCTACCAGACCAGCGTCTGGGTTTCTATAGTAACCACAGTACGCAGAAAACCCAGCGAGTGGAGACTGGCAACTGGGAACGGTAACTGGGCAATGGGTGCAGAGTGAAATACCCCCTATACAGGGGCTGACAGGTTACCCATAGCAACAGCGCAAAAGCATGAAATGTTTTTTTAATAATACTTGAATCAGGCATTGTTTCTGGTCTGCAGCAGGTCTGAGGGTTACCTTGTTACTTTTTACGTCACTCTGTGTAAGGGGTGGGAGTGGGTTATGTGTTCAGCATGATGCAATATAATTCAGACTTTATTATTGTGAAGGAGTCCCTGAGATTTTGCCCCTTTACCCTGAGATTGAACTGGCAGGTTGTGGTAATAATGTATAATATAATTAAAATATTTTTATTTAAAAAACAATAACACAGTCACTCCGTACCGCATAACCGCCTGTGGAATACCAATGCTCACAATAAACATTATCCTACATAGTCCTATAGGGATCGCAGCAAGGCGCCACAACATTATAGCGGCCGTTCTGCTATAGAACCTTCACGAAAACTTTGCTTTGGAAAAAAGTATTGGAAAAAAAACACAAAATTCAACACTAACTTAATGATTCGTCAAGGCTGTATCCCAACAGACAGAAGGGAGGACATATTGCCCACTGACATGTAAGCATTACGTTTTTTGTCAGGCTTGGACTGCCCATCTGGCACATGGGGCAAATGCCCAGCGAGCCGCTGGCTGACAGCGCCACAAGCTCACCCGATGTGCCACTCGAGCGACCATAAAGACACGTAGCTTGCATATCACGCCACCAGATGCCCCTATGTCATCAGGTGGCCGCTGGCCTTAAAGTGCCGGCCCTGGTTATTTTCCACCCAGTGCATTTCTTTCCTACAGGATGATGCCACCTTTTATAAAGAGAAGCTTGAGGGGTTAATGTTGGCTGTAAGGACGGGGTTTATTTAGTCCACCCGCCCTAATGGTGGACCAAATATTATCTCGCCTGTCTGCGTGGAGAAGAACTAGAGTGTCAAGCAGCTAATACGGCCTGCCCTGTCTCTCAGTCTTGTTAATGTTTGCAGCTTTCTGGGTAAATTTCAAGCCAGTTTTTGGTTTTGTTTTTCAGAGATTGCCAGCCTGATTGCCCACCATGTCGGTGATTGTAGCCCAGTCACACTATATCTTTGGCCTCCGGGCAAATGTTGTTAATAATATTTTTTTCTTCGATGAACAAACCATAATATTCCCGTCTGGCAACAACTGCATCAAGTACAACGTAGATCAAAAATGGCAGAAATTTATACCAGGTATATATAAATATTTTAAATTAAAGTCTATATATGATCTAATTTATCAGTAATATTTCTTTCAAATAATTGCTACATATTGCTTTTTACCATAGATGTTTACTTTTATTCCAGTTCATAACCCAATATATTCTAAAATCAAGATATTTAAATACTCTTTCAGCCTGATCTCTAACTACATTTTGGACTGAAATACTGTGAATTTGACTGTATATGCTATCGATTCCATTCCCAGGGTCGGAGAAGAGTTTGGGGATGCAGGCTCTGGCCATCAGCCCAAATCGTCGTTACCTTGCTGTGTCTGAAAAGGGTCCAGAAAAAGCCACGATTACGATCTACGAGCTGGCCTCGGTCCCCTTTAAAAAGCGCAAAGTGCTGAGTGCTCCTGACCTCACTGCCCACGAGTTTGTTAGTATTGCCTTCTCTCCAGACTCCAAGTACTTGGTGGCTCAGTCGGGCGCGCCAGAGTGGACCATGATCTTCTGGATGTGGGAAAAGCAGAAAGTGATGGCAACTGTGAAAACCGACAGCCAGAATAACCCCATTTACCAGGTAAGTCCATTTTTGGAACTCAGATGAGAGTTCCATGGCGCGTCACCTTCTGTGGACTGTGACTCCCTGGCTGGTAAACATTTAATCAGTTGTAGTGAACTGGTTTTCCTAAAAGTGTGCATATGAGGTTGGGTAAGGAATAAAATAGTGACTTTTGACAAATCCTTTATATAAACAACCATTCAAAAGTTTGGCGTGGCTTAGACATTTCCTTGTTTTTGAAAGAAAAAACAGATTTTTGTCCATTAAAATAACATGAAATGGATCAGAAATCCAGCGCAGACGGGGTTAATGTTGTAAATGACTATTGCAGCTGGAATCGGCTGATTTTTAATGAAATCTCTTCATTGGCGTACAGAGGCCCTTCATCACTCCCATCACTCCTTTATCACTCCCATCACTCCTGTGGCATTGTGTTCACTAATACAAGTTTAGGTTGAAAAGGCTAATCGCTCGTAGAAAAACCCCTTTTGCAATTACGTTACAGCCAGATATTTCAGCTCAGTGACCCCAAACTTTTGAGCGGTAGTGTGTATATAGCACTTTATATGGAGAAGCATTTTTTTCGTTTCATTTCATTGCGGCTGGTAACAGACCCACAAAGAAGAGCCAAATAAATTCTATTTTAAACATATTAAATTGAACGATCAAAACAGGCTGACCGTAAGTGGGAGGAATTGTTGCACGCGATCACTCGCTGCATCATAAGTCAAATATCCCTTTAAAACAGCGAGTTGGGCACAGAAGGAAACCCGTCCTGAATTTGGTAAAAGACGCTCAAAGTAAATCCTATTATTAACATGCAGAATTCTACAACTGTAGACCACAGTATGGTGCATATTTACACGTTTATGTGTGTTTTCTGCATGTCTCATACAAAAATGGCTAGTATGAAATGTCAAATAGAGATCTTACATTGAGATAAACTTGTTGATGTGCAGTGGCACAAATACTTACATTTCCAATGCATTCTTATCCTTCAGGTGAGCTTTAACCCTCAGGATAACACAATAATTTGCGCCACGGGCCGTGGGGTCTTCAAGCTCTTTCACTACATTGAAGGTAACTTGAAGCAGACTAACTTCCAGAAAGTGGATTCTCACAATTTCCTGTGCCACGCGTGGCTCTCAGAGAACCGAGTCATCTGTGGCACGGACACGGGCAAACTGTGCCTCTGGGAATCAGGAGACCTCCGATGGGAGCACAGCATCCACGGCAAAGCTGTGGCCAGGGAGATGGAGAAGTCATCTGAGAACGAGCGGTAATTACTCCATATTTCTGTCAGGTGAAAAATAGCATGCAAGTGACAATTTAATCCTATCAATGCCAATGTATACTATAGCATAAAAGAGACACATCACTAATCCTAAAATAAATGATACAGATTTATTTTCACGTTCATCCCCATATTTGACACTTAAATCTACTTGTTGTTTTTTATTTTATTTTTTAGAACATGAGTATATCAGTTAATATATATTATTAGCTCAAAAAAATACATTAATTTAACACAAGTAAAAGCACATCAAAAGAGACATCAGCAAACATACAGCTGGCTGTAGCCACGTAAGCTGTAATGAGCTTCTGCTGTGGCAAGAATCTGTGTTGAGGTCAATGAGACATTTTGATTTTATTAGACTTGCAGAGGTTTATACGTGGAATCAGAGCATGCTGGACTGTGACATAACGCTCAGTAAATGCGTACGCACATTTTAACAGTTATCTCTCATTTTTTGGGTTTGTGCCTCTGAGATTTAAATTGCTTACTAGTGTGTATGGCATTAGTGCGCCATCTTTATTTCAAATCTACTTATTGTATTTGAGAACTAGTTTATTATCAGATATATATTCGCTTCAATGTATTTTTTAGGTTATCTGTGGATTTCTCACTGATCTGTAACCTTTCCTCCTGCTTCTAGTTCCCTTTCTACTCTGGGTGCAAGCCAGCCTTCTGTCCGCATCAATGCCGTACTGGCTTATTCCAAAGGTTTCCTGTGCTCTGCTGGGCCGGGCAGGGTTTGCATGTTCGAGAAGGTAGAAGACAAAGAACTTTACAAAAGAAGCCGTGATATTAAAGTAAGTGACCTGATGGGGAGGGAAATGGAGGAATCGCGTAATCTGTGAAAAATACGACGTGTTGCGCAGGAGAGGGAAATGAAAGAATATGGTTTTCTATAGATTCTCAAAGTCCGTGTCTTTGCTAGATTCCGCAGGATGAACACAGCAATGACCCCAGCCAGTCAGAACTACAGGAGATCACGTGCATGAGTCTAAGCCCCTCGGAGGAAACGGTGCTGATCAGTACTAATAAAAGCCAACTCTACACCATTGCCCTGTCGTCAGCCGAAATCAGTAAGGTGAGCTTCACTGTCCAATGTTCTTTGATAATCAGGGGTTTATCGAGGAGTTTGCAGGAGATCACCAACTTCATAACACATCTGTTTCTATTATGCATTTATGAAGGGCCGCTGTGTTATATATGTAGGGCTAAGCTGGCCCTGATTAAAGAGACACTCTAGCCACCATATGCACTTTAATGCATGTGATAACCGAGTGGTCTCTTTAAATTTGTTGTGATGTTTCCCCACGCCAAGCTGGTTACTATGCCGGAGATAAGTTTGGCTGATCACCTCTCCTGCAACATGATATATTTACTGCCGGTCATCTCCAACGCTGGCTCAGTGAGCATTCTGGAGAGGTCTATCGAGTAAGCGACTAATCGGCAGACTCATGATGAAATGAAGAATGCTATCCGTCCCCATTTGCAGTTCTGTTCCTATGTTTTTTTTTTTTACCTTTTCCTATCTACATGTTCATTTATATTTAAATATACCTTGTAGGGGGAGGATGACGCGCATTTTGAGTATTTGACAGAGCAGTTTCACTCGGCCCCCATCACGGGGCTGAGTATCTGCATCCGTAAACCACTCATCGCCACCTGTTCCCTGGACCACTCCGTTCGCATCTGGAATTACGAAAACAAGTAGGCGCTTTATTTATTGAACTATTAACTAGTTTACGTCTGATATAAAATAATTTTCTGAAATGTGTTCATTTACTTGTTCCACCCCGGTAATAAAAATACAAAATCTGTGAACCTTAATGACAATAAATGTAATAAAAAATAATACCGATCTTTTAGAGCAGGATGCAAAGGCAGGGTGACCGGGCTGGAAAAGACCTAAAACTCCATATTTTCAGGGTGTGCTGTGGGAAGCAGAGGGGGAGGAGCCTGACAGTTCCGCCCATTCCTGGTTATGCCACCGCAAACTCCACCCATTTAACCATATGCCCCTTCCGCAATGCTTTTTTTAATATGTTTAGGGGTAGGGATAGTCCACAACAGACTTGAGTGGATGGGAAGAAAGAAGGAAAGTGAGTGGGGAGTGGGCATGACTAAACACAGAAAAAGAAAGATGACCCAGAGACCCGGGGAAATAGAGTTATACCTGGAGACTCTGGGTCAAACCCGAGGAGTTCCCAGGTATGCTTAATAAATAATAAAATCTTAAACTTAAATCTCAGTCTTATGGATAATGAAGGCTGCATTCATACTGTTTGTATCAGATGGTATAAGGTGCATTTTGTTATCATATCCCCCTCTGTAATCTAAGCTCCCTGGAACTGTATAAGGAGTACCAAGAGGAAGCATACAGCGTCTCCCTGCACCCCTCCGGTCTGTACGCTTTGGTGGGATTTTCAGACAAATTACGGTTAATGAACTTGCTGATCGATGATATCCGGCCATTTAAAGAATTCACCGTTCGTGGTTGTCGAGAGGTAATTTCAATTTTCTGTTCAGCATTCGTAGAAGTGTAACAATTAAAGTAGAATACAAAACCCAGCAGGCACCACCGCTGTGTAGAAAAGAAGTTCTATTCAAGTCTTTGCATCTCAGTCGGATCTCATGTTTCTGTTACAGTGTGCATTTAGCCACGGGGGCCATCTCTTTGCTGCCGTGAATGGCAACGTGATCCACATTTACTCCACAACAACGTTTGAAAACGTCACTAACCTTAAAGGCCACAACGGAAAGGTAAACGACGTTCAGGATCTCTAGAATCTCGACATTAATGCATACACCTGAGAATGTGTAGAAAAATTGATCACGGTATAAGGTTTCAAAAGTGGCCTTATTGCCATAGCAACCAGTGGAACGATCTAATAATCATAACTATTTAATTGGTTGCTATGGCAATAAAACGCTTTTTCAAATCAATTTTTATACGCCATTAGGTTTATTCTAAAGCGGTTTTTCTTTAATGAAAGGGAGGTAGGGAACATCCAAGTCTGGTTGGAACCTTACGCCTGGGCTGTCGTTCTAGGTGCGTTCCATCGCCTGGAGTACAGATGATAGTAAACTCGTGTCTTGTGGCCTTGACGGAGCCGTGTATGAGTGGAACTCGCTTTTGGGTAAGCGCGAGTCTGAATGCGTGCTGAAATCCTGCAGTTATAGCAGTGTGGCCCTGGCACCGGATTCCAAAACCATCTTTGCTGTTGGATCCGATCAGACTCTCAAAGAGATCATCGATGGCCAGGTAAGTTTACACGCTGCTAGCCACCGGGGTAACAGGAGCGGCAAGGGAGAGGAGCTTAGCAGCTCGGCAGAGAGTTTATCACGGAATCCCTCTGCAGGTAC
The DNA here is from genome assembly GCA_009364415.1 of Spea multiplicata. Taxonomy (NCBI): domain Eukaryota; kingdom Metazoa; phylum Chordata; class Amphibia; order Anura; family Pelobatidae; genus Spea; species Spea multiplicata. The sequence continues at coordinate 55,811 of VKOC01019507.1, read as the reverse complement.
ATGGACCTCTGTTTGCAAGTCCTAGATTGAAATAGACGTAAGGTAATCCTACGTGGAAAACACATTTAAAAAGTAATATTTGTAGAGAAGGAATAGGTCGAGTTGAACCAAATGTTTCTGAACTGGCATTAAAGTACTGAAATCTATGCATTGAGCCCGAATTGTATCTCTGGCAGTTTGTGCGTGAAGTTCCATCGTTGGATGTGACGTACACAGCCGTAGCCATCTCCCACTCGGGGCGAATGCTTTTCACCGGCACATCTAATGGGACTATCCGGTCCATGAAGTACCCACTTCCCCTGGCGAGCAAGGAGTTTAATGAATATCAAGGCCATGCTGGCCCGGTCACAAGGGTAAGAATAAGCATGAAAAATTATTATGGGCGTCTGATTAAATGAATGGTTTGCATAAGATTAGGCTGTACCTGAAGCAGGGGATTGTTTAAATGCTGAAACCCAGCCAGTATATGTATAGTTGGCTGAGAATCATGTAGGTGACTGCAGTTGGAGATGTACCCTGTCGATGTACCCTTTTTCTCGGGGCAAATATTTACATTAATGCCCAGCCTTATACAGGTAATGAAGAGAAGATCTGCAACTATAAATACATTAAAATACTGATCAGCCTAAGGTTTCACTTAAATAACTGTCGATGTTCAGTTGTTACACAAACTTTGAAAGAAGCATTTTATCACTAGCTATTAACCCTTTCCTCGCAGCTGGTGGTGACTCCTGATGACCAGTATCTCCTGTCCATCTCTGAGGACGGATGCCTGATGCTATGGAAAATTTCGGACAAGGAAGGCCGGGGGCTGAAACGAGACAAAGAAGTTAGCTATGCGGAGGAGGTGCTGATTACCAGGTCCGACCTGGAGGAGAAGGTGAGAAGAACCATTTTCTAGACGTTTTATTAGAATCAGCTTGTTTTTGAGAAAAAGAAAATCCAAGCAGAAAAATTCAGATTTGTGGGCAAAATAGCAAGTGCGCCAAGTTACAAATATCGAGTGATTTCAGATTTCAATGTACTGAAATGTTACCTATCAGTGTTTTTATTATTATACTTCTATTTTAGTGCTGGTCTCACTTTTTGTAAATTATGTCTTTGTTTTTTTTTAATAATGATTACTGAGAGCCACCTAGTGGTTTCCAGACATATTTTCCAAAATCAAATTTAAAGTGATATAAGAAAAAATAATGGGGTGTCCTCCATAAATAGTTTTATAATTGAATTATAATTTTGGGGGGAGGGTAGATTTCTGATTAGATATATATATATATATAATAGTATAGTATGTTGACCTGGCACAAGCATCAACTTTGACCAACCTCAGGGTGATTGGGCAGATTCCCGGGGCCTGGAGCTGACTCCTTCTCCTCTAAATAACTAATAATGGAGCCCAAGTATTTTATACTTTTATGTTTTATGTCCAATATGTTTCATTTTTTTTATCTCACTTACTCTAGAACCAGGTGATGTTGGAGCTAAAGACCCGAGTAGAAGAGCTGAAAATGGAGAACGAGTATCAGCTTCGACTGAAAGACATGAACTACAACGAGAAACTGAAGGAACTCACTGAGAAGTTCATCCAGGAGATGGAGGTGTTAAAGACTACGAACCAGGTATGCTTTGTTGACCAAGACACATATACCGACCTAATGTGGGATTCAACGAGGGCAACGCAGTATTTAGTTATGCAAGCTTTTCCATTATCTGCCACTGAGCTCCACATTCATGAGCTAAAATACCCCCTCTACATTTTAAAGGTGCGGCTCCACTTAAAAAAATATATCAATGTCTAGTATGCTAAGTAAAAATTAAACTCTAGCAGATCTGTCAATTTATTCTCTCCTTAATAGCAGCATAATACAGAAACTTTTAAGAAGTAGTTTCAGTTCCTATGCCAACAATCAAACAAAGCATTCCCTGCAAAAAAAACCTAATGAAGCAACATTTTACATGATTTCCTAGAAGGATCTGTTCATTGAAGGTCTGAAGAGTAGGTGGGACAGCCTCTTAAGAGGATTAACGGACTAGTCAGAGGATTAAAAAGCTGTTTTAACAGATTCTTTTTTTTGGTTTATTGGTTTTCAACATACCTGGGAATCCTTGAGTTTTATGGGGTTTCATTGCAATCTTAGGTCCGCTGTGTGAATGATGATATAGTCAGGATCACGCAGTCAGCATATGATACTGATAAGATGAAGCAAGTGAATAAACTTTACATTCTGCATGGATTGTATGTATTCATGAATCAACTCTCATCACACTCGTTACTCTCTCTACCCTCTCAGATGCTGAAGGCTGATGCAGAAAAACAGGAGTTGAGGCATCAGGATGAGACGAGTGAATTGGTAGAAAAACAGTCGAGAGAAATGCAGGATCTGGGTACCGTACACTTAATACAACACATACACACATTATATTTTACCATATGACCTTTATCTGGTTAGAATTGGTTCCAGATAACGTTGTGCAGTCCCCTAACAGAAATACGTGATTAATTAATTTCAATTTCGTTTCAATTATTGGATCTCAAATGTTATGTTGTTATTAATGCTTACTAAGTAGGCATCAAGCCTTTTCTTTCTGTAGTAAACTGTGTCCTAATGACACAGTTCATGCCGAACAAGGCTTGCAGTCAAAGCAAGGAATATGGGCCACACGAGTGCAATGATGTTGATAAGGAGAATAAAGAATAATTGAAGACAACTCAAAGTATAGGATATTTCATGTTGGTTTATTACTGGAGTGCTACATAAGAAAGTGCTATTTTAGCTTGATATATTCATGAAGTTGTAAAGTTGGTTGGAAGTTCCAGACATTGACAAAGCAGAATACGTTAAAGAAACAGGTAGAAAATGTTGAATGTAATGCACTGCTTTATAAGAGATTATAACTGTATTATTTCCCCAAATTAGAAACGGCCAATAACCAAAAGCTTTTGCTGGAGTATGAGAAGTACCAGGAGCTCCATGTGAAATCCCAGCGCATGCAGGAGGAGTATGAAAGGCAGCTGCATGATCTGGAGGAGAGTAAAACTCAGGCACTCGAGGAACTGACCGAGTACTATGAAGCCAAACTGCAGGAGAAGACATCCCAGCTCCAGCTGGTAAGAGTCCGAGGGCTTATCGACTTTTGTATTTTCTGTGGCATGGAAGATTAAAGTAGAAAGTCCTTGGGAAAATGTATGTTTTTAAACGGTATACAGTGTAACGCTGGCTTGTTGCCTCACCGTACTTGTACTGTGAAACCTGGTACCCAGATCCCAGCCTCTTGCCGTGATGGATGGACCTGCTCGTACCTTTCCGGTTGTGTTATATAGAAGGATTTATCTTTTAACAATGTTTAACCTGTTCCGGAGACATTCTCTATGCCGTATGTGCATGTTCTAAATGAATCTAATATTCTAATTGACTGATATCTAGTTTATGCAGACACAGTGCTGGTGGCAACGTACGATTCTCCACCTGCGGGAGTGTCTTGGGGTTCCCCGGACAAGCCCAGCGTTAATGTAACTTAACGTCAGTTTGTCTACCCCCCCGGAACACTTTCCTCAGCTCTGCATTTTTCTCTCAGACCCAGGATGAAGCCCGTCAACACCTCAGGGAGTTTGAGGAAACCAAAAAACAAATAGAGGAAGATGGAGACCGAGAGATTCAAGACATGAAGATTAAATATGAACGACGTCTGAGAGAGGAGAAAGAGGCTTCACTTCGTCTAAAGGGAGAAAGTGGCATCATGAGAAAGAAGGTTAACTCTCATTTTTCTACATATTCTTGTTTTAATGGTGTTCTTTTATTCTGCTCTTGCCATACCACTGTTGTATCGTCTTTATCTTCTCTGTGGATGCCAACTTTCATCTTAGTGTCTTCTTGGCCCACTATAGAAGAGTTGGTGGTCATCTATTGGCAGGGTTTGCCCATAGATTGTACAGATCAAACTGTAATAGTATATCTGGTACCTATTGTACAGTGCCACGGAATCTGATGGCACTATATAAATCCATATCATGTAACGCTCATTGCATTCCCTTTTGTAGTTCTCCAGCCTGCAGAAGGATATAGAAGAACGTACCGCTGACATTGAGAGGATGAAGATGGAGCAGCAGAAGCTACAAGGTGTAATCAAATCTCTGGAGAAGGATATTCAAGGACTGAAGAGAGAGATTCAGGAGAGGGATGAAACCATACAGGACAAGGTGAGAAGCAATGGCTTTGTCTTAACATCTCATTTTACACAGTTACGCAATCATCTGTCTGGTTACGTTTATGCAGTGGCATATACTGACCCAGGCTGATTAAGCATGGGGTGGATCCAGGGGCAGCCATAAAACCATGGCCACCAGATGCCCGTCCGTCTATCGTATCCCAGCCCTTTCTGTTAGTAAATGACCTTCCTATTGTGAAAGCACTGTCCCAAAAATAACATGACAACTAATACAGGGAGCAGTAAGGGGGATCGTACTAGACCAATTACATATTTTTTTCCCAAACTCATTACATCTTATTTTGGTCACTTATGACACAGGAGAAGAGGATATACGACCTGAAGAAAAAGAACCAGGAACTGGAGAAGTTCAAGTTTGTGTTGGATTATAAAATTAAAGAGTTGAAGAAGCAAATTGAGCCACGAGAAAACGAGATTAAAGAGATGAAGGAGCAGATCCAGGAGGTGAGAGTCCTGTCCCATCTAGTGATGCCCTTCCTTCTTTATCACACAGTCACTCAATCACCTGAGACTAGGCCATGGACCTGAATTAGAATCCCCATAGCTAATGGTCTAGTCTAAAGGAAATGCAGATCTCTTTCTTCTCTTAACTGACCTCATTATAGTAGCAGATGAGGGTTCTGGGTACCATATTATTCACTGACATTCAGAGAAGGGTGAGGGAGCGGGGTACGTGGGGTTGTCATGGTCCCACATCCAGAATGACCATGCATAGGTACCTGGATTTCCTCCTCTTCATGGTGACAGGTATATTAGGATGTTAGGATTAGGATTATTATTATTTATTGTTCTATATAGTGCCATCATATTCCGTAAGCGCTGTACAATGGGTAGACAGGACCTAATAAATTGTATATAATATGTGAGGAGGGCCATGCTCAAACAAGTTTACAATCTAGAGAAACAGCTGCCAGTTCTGGTGGCCCTAAAGATAATCCAGTAGGGCACTCCTCATACTCCTCAGTACTGTTGGTGCTTACTCGTCTCTCAGTAAATACTCTGTTTGTTCCATATACTAAGTATTTCACATTTATCTCTGATTTGGATTGTCTGTCCCCAGATGGAGGCTGAGTTGGAGCGTTTCCACAAGCAGAACACCCAGCTGGATTTGAACATAACCGAACTGAAACAGAAGCTGAAAGCAACAGATCGTGAGATGCACAAAGAGAGACAGAAGGTAGGATGGGAGAATAGAAGAAAGGAGTTACTCTGGAGTTAGTTACTAGTAAACTATTAGTGAGTTTATGCCAGGAAGGAAAATTGAAATCGTCAGTAAAAAGAGATCTTTAGAATGTTCTCTGCTTAAACCGTCTATTACTTGTTATCTTGAGTGGCTGAACATTGTTCCTTTTGGTTTGGTTTACCCAAAAAGACCCAGTTATTTTGTTCTAACAACCAAACCAGTGGCTTCCTGTTAGATCACCAACATTTATTTTGTTTTGACCGAGAAAACCAAGACCTCGATGTCAATATTTGACAAGCCTTCTTTCAAAGGCTGCACTTGGCGAGCCATTGTCCTTATTGTTTGTCTTATGTACAAAGGCTTTTAGTTTGCTTCACCTGCCTTTACCGAGCGCACTTTGCAGTTCTCTTTTACCTCTCTTTTATTTTTTCCCCACATAAAAATAATGATCGTGATCACAAGATTTCTCTTTCTTCTACCTTTGTCTGTGAAATATTTCCCATGATCTATCTCCCCCTGCAGGTTCGGGATGTCGAAGCTGTTGTTAAGCGGATAAAGACAGATATTCATAACTGCGTTGGGTTCATTCAAGAACCCAAGAAACTCAAAGACAGTATAAGGGATCTATATTCAAAATACGTACAAGACAGTGACGTGGTGAGTGGGTATTCGGGCCGGAAGACTAAGCGGTAATGGGAGAAAATTTTACTTTACAGAAGGAGTAGTAGATACTTGGAATAGGCTCCCATTGGAAGTAACACAGGCAAACCTATTAAAGGAATCAAAGAAAGCTTGGGATGTGCGTAAAGCTTAAAGAAAAAGTAAAAAGTGATTCATAAAGGGCAGACTAGATAAGTCAATCTATGTATACAGATAATTATCAGTGTCTTTATTTGGGGCAGTGTCTTTATTTGGATCAAACTTCTTGTTTGTCAACACAGAAACTATTCAGTTTGCCCCTCTTAACGTTTTATTAAATTGTGCCCCTCCGACTTTTCAGGCTGAAATTGTTGGTGTGGACGCAGACATCCAGCGGGAATACGCCAAGCAGAGAGAGCACCTGGAGCGCAGCCTGAACACCTTACAGAAGAAACTAGCGAAGGACTCCGAGATCCACCGCGCTGATACCGTCAGGGTCATGCAGGTATTAATTCCGTCTTATTAGTAAATAATTCATGGGCTCGATTCAAGCGGCCACATAAAATTCAGACTGTTCACCCAAAGCAAATCAATGTATACTCACTGAAAAGTGAGTGCTAACTGCACACACACACAGAGGTCTATTCACTAAAGGAGAGCTGTGTTTCATCTACTATCCATTATGAAAGCCCATCCCCGGTGAGCTTCTGCTGCAGAAAGCGCTTGGCTGGCCCTGTATGATGTATAATCAAATCAGTGAGAATTCTCCAAAGTCTCCTCACCCATTGAGTTATGCATAATGCAGGGCCAGCCCCACTATTCTAGTTGGCCCTTGGAAATGAATAGTGAAGTAAGAGGGTTGAAAACCATAACTCTCCTTCAAACTCTCCTACCAACCATTACTTTAGTGAATAGACCCCATTTTTTGAGAGTTTTTTCTAATCACGGCACAGCACTGATTCCAAGTCTAAGCCTCTGTATGTCTAATTAGTTCAAAGCAAACCTCCAATGAGAGAAAACTATTTACAAATGAAGCTCAATAATAAATAAAATAAATATTATTATTAATTATTATTTTAAATAATAACAATAATTATAATAAATAATAAAGCCATGTTTATTCTTGCTATAACCATATGAAATTATGAAAACGTAAAGGGATCTCTCAGCTATCATAGGTATATATTCTTAATTGTAAGGGCTTCCAATCAAAATAGGTGTTTTCAGCCGAGACCGCAGGGTATTTAAACGCTCACTATCCATGTTTATTTCATGGTTTATACTGTGCATATAAGCGGACGCGTTTTATTTCAGGAAAACGTGACTCTGATCAAGGAAATCAATGAATTACGCCGGGAGCTGAAAGTCAGCCGCAACAAGGTTCATGATCTGGAAGCAGCCCTGGGGTTATCCCGAAAGAACAGAAAGACAAGCCTTGCGGACTCCAGAGGTAAAAAGCCTTCGCTCGCAGCAGACGCCATTTTTTCACGTGTACCACCTGTTCATTTTCACTGCAAAAAAAAAACAGCCGTGAGAACCGAACTCCCTGAAAATGATCTGTGCATTAATCTGTTTCTTATGATTCTGTTATATCCGCGGTGTTCTGATACTTTCGTGGGCTGCCTCTTAAACCCCTCTTACTCTGCTGCACGCGAAACCCCCTTTCATCTCCATTGTACTCCATCTCAGTTTGGAATCTCTTCTTTTCCAACAGCCTTCTCGGCGGACAGCCAGCGATCGCCGCAGATTTTACGGCTAAACATAGAGGAAGAGACGGCCAGGATCGTTGAAATGCAGAAACTGGAGATCAAACGTTTACGAGATTTGATCCAATCGCAGGAACATGCGCAAGTCGCCAGACCGCTTTCTGTGGGCAAATTACCTGCCCTGACTACATGATTTTGGCATCACACACAGAGGCTGATCTGCCAACAAGCAATAAAGTCCACGTCTGTCAAACTCTGTGTCTTCGCTCTTGGGGGTCCGCTCGTTACGTTTCTCTATATATAAATACATTATATATGTATAAAGTGGATATAGAGGCAAAAGAGATGATTTGCAAAGACCTTGGATTGGCTCGCCTGGTGGATTCTTGCTAATGATTGGTTGCTTAAAGCAGCCAATAAGTGTTAGGAAAGTACTGCTATTGAAATCAATGGGGGCGCCTTCCACGCATGCACGCAGGGATGTGCATAGTGAACGAGCCATTGAATGAGCTGACTAACGGCCAAAGTCCTCTTCTCGCAGCTATTAGCTGGGCTATGGTAAAAGGGGTCAATGCATTTTGGGGGGGATTCCATGCATTTCCAAAGAGGTCACGCAGCTACCATGTGCATTAAAGTACATATGATGGCTGGAGTGTCCCTTTAACACATAAATGTCAAAGATCAGATGCAAGCCTCGTGGGTCGGGGAGCTGATCATAACCGCAGCGAGGAAGTGGTGTGCGGAGGAACGGAATCTTCTTATCATCTGGTCTGAACGCTGAGCCGGGGCCTTTCATCTTCAAAAGTCTGTGAATTCTCGTGAAGAGGGACGTGGAGCGAATGCATACGAGCTGGCAAAACTATGCAAGTTTGTAGGAGTAAACCTTAATAACAAGTCACATAATCTACAAATATAAACTGTTCAAAACTGTAAAAAATAAATTAAAAAAATATCATAATACTACCCCGGCCGAATGCCCTCCCGCTCCTTACTCATTAAATGCTATCTGGTGCTAGCCTTGCCCTTGTCGTCATGCGTGGATAGCCGCTCCGTCAGAAGAGGTTAGGCTCTGGGTAGCCTACCTGGGGAAGTTCCTAGGTGTGAGTATTAGGGATGCTCGGACTGGCCATCTGCCACACCAGGCAAATGCCCAGTGGGCCACTGGCCGACATCACTCCGTACTGGAGCAGCAGTGTGTGATGTCACATAGTGATGTCATTTGGTGGCCTTAAGGTGCCAAGTCCTCCTCGTCATCCCCAGTCCAGCCCTGGTATTAGGGCAAGGGTGTCCAACCTGCAGCCCTTCAGCTGCTGCAGGACTACATCTCCCATACTCCTCTGCCAGCCCCTTATCTGAAAGAGCATTATGGGAGATGTAGTCCTGCAGCAGCTGGAGGGCCACAGGTTGGACACCATGTATTAGGGTTTATGCCAATTATTATTTGTGTCCATATCTGTATTCCAGATGCTACATTATAGCAGATTATGGCAGACTGAAGTTTGTTTCATTTCTCCAAATGTTAGTATTTTCAGAAGAACCTTCTTAAGGACAAGTAAGGTAATTGTTACATTTTGGGGCATAGATGTCGTTTTCTAAACATTGTTATTTTTAATAAAATCTCAGTTAACGTAAGAAAAACACAACCTTTGTCAACGTGCCATGGAGTTTGAGGCCCGATTCGTCTTTAATGAGTAACTTGGTTAGTTGTTTCATTGAAGAAATCACTCTTAGTAATTTTTTGTGGGGGGTATATTTGACCCTTGCCAGCGAATCAACCCTTTGAGTGCCAAAGAGGTGAAAAACACATTCCGCTTAAATGGAATGAGAACAAAATCAAACAAAATAATGTGAAACCCACTACTATGTTAAGATCATAGTGCTTTAGTGTATGTTTGAGGAGTAGGGTGACCACACGTCCCGTTAAACAGTAAAAACGTCAAAAAGGATCGTACGCTAGAATGAAAGACCAGATCAGACCCGTTTGGCCCGTCTCGTCTGCCTGTTTTTCCTGCTGTAAAGACTCAGACCCTAATCAGTCGTTGTCTCATCTTATATTCAGGAGCCATTTGCCGATCCCATGCATGCTTAAGTCCCTCACTGTATTACCCTCTACCACTTCTCCTGGGACGCTCTTCCACTTATCTACTACCCTCTTAGTAAAGTAAAAAAAACGTGATAGCAATGGTTTTAGGTTCCAGGCGAACAGGGATATTTATGTTAGTGATATCAATTCATATAAAAGCAGGTCCAGCTTTGGGCTTTATTTGTACGTTGCATAAGACAGTAATCTGTATGGCAGATATTGCGCTAAACACTAGAGAGAGTTATATTGCACAGGCGATAAAAGTGAACGTCAGAACCTGTAATAACATTATGCTGCTGACGAGAGCAGCGCCAGCCCTCTCTCTCTCTCTCTCTCTCTCTCTCTCTCTCTCTATATATAAAATAAATAACAATAGTAATATATGTATATAGTATAGTAATGTATGTATAATATATATATATATAAAGCTTTATTGATCCCATAAAATGTCCCCATAGCAACTGGCGGACTGATCGAGCTGATTGGGCAGTGGGTTTACATATTTACGTATTGGTTAATTATTGGTAATTGTTCTTCATGTCTACATTCTTTGCAATATCCCCCAAATCCTAATCAGAGGGTCTGTGACTCCCGGGGTACATTCAGTTCTTGACATATCTCCAAAGATATTTTGGCAAACATGCTGAATATTGCATTTTATTTCCACAACTTAGCCAGAGGTCGTAATCTAACACTAGAGGGTCAGAGGCTTAGATGGGATGTATGGAAGTTTTACTTTACTGAGAGGGTGATCTATACGAGGAGCCACCTCCCAGCAGAAGTGGTAGAGGCTAATACAGTGACATGAATTTAAACATCCATGAGATAGGCATATGGCTCCTGAATCTAAGACAAGACCAACGACTGATTGAGTCGTTACAGCAGGGAAAATGGGCGACTAAACGGGCCAAATGGGTCTGATCTGATGACAAATTCTATGTTTTCGAAAATATAAAAACCCATTCCTGCTGTTTCTATGATACCCTCGTTCCCTGCAAACTCTTAAAAGAGGGAGATCAATGGAAGAAAGAGAGATATTGACTTATGGATCCCAAAAGACAGACTCCTGGGACACCTGGAAGATATAGAGCCCTTTTCACAGGGGCAGATGTGGGTCGCTGCCCCATCTTGAAAGCTCCGTGGAGGTTCAGGAGTTTCAAAGAGCCCACAGAAGAAGAATAAAAGACTTTTTCGTGATTTGTGTTTTTCTTTTCGCTGGTAACCCCGTGTACACAAAATATTGTGAAAAATCAAGTATTCCTATGAGTTTCTATCCCGAAAGATAGATTGAATCCCAAGACATATATAAAAGCGGAGGACATGGGGGTGCTGGTTCATTGGTGGGGCAGGTAGTTTGGCTCTCTGAAGGCTCCGTTAGTCCAGCAGTAAAGCGGTGGCCGTGCTACTGGCCGGTGAAAGTGATTTTCCTCCTTATAGCCGCCGTTTCCTTATTGATACGGTTGCCATGTACCTCGGCGCTGTTATTTGTTTACTCTACCTGTTATCTCTCCAATCTCAATCAGCCCTCTGCCCTTTGTACGATGTCATATAATGGAGCGAGTGCTAAGCAAGGCTGTAGAGAACGATCTAGCGCACGAAATCTAGAAACGAAAACAAAGCGAGTGAATGATCCGGAATAAGACTGAATGAGAATTACCCCCCCCCCCTTGGGCTCGTGCGCAGGGCAGTCACAGCCATGGCCGTCCACGTGCACGATCAGGTCGAGCAGAGGTATCACCTTGCCGGGAATGTACCTGCCCTCCTGTATGATGTCACCGCACAGGGCAGCCAATCCCCGTCAAGCACCGTGCCGAGAAGGAAGAGATAGAATTTCCACCTGTAGAACGCAGAAGAAGATAAACACGAATCCCGAGAAACTGGGGAAGCCAAAAAGGGCACCGCGGGAGGAGGGTTATCCTTTCTCCCACCACATTCTTTCATTTCGCTATCTGCTTGCGGAAAAAAAACCTTGCGGCTACAGGTGAGACAGGTAAGGCGATTTTACTTTGTTTCCTCCTCCTGGTTACGTTGCTTCAGCAGTTATGCAAGTGAGCTTCTGTGCTCCATAACGTTTAACCCTTTCAATGCCAGGGGGGGTGCTTTACATGTGTCTCGGGGACTTTAAAAAAAAGAAAAAGAGATTAGACAGATTTGCCCAAAACAGGGGAAATAATAAAGCGGGGCTTTTAAAGTCAACATTGCCCTCCACAATGAATTTTTGTCCCCGATTTTTTTTGGTCTGGAAGCAGATATGACATCATCATGCAGCGGGACCACCAATAGTAGCCCAGGTGCCCTAGTTTCGAGTCCTGCCGACCCTGTCACTCCTTAATGCCACTGACTGTAAAGAGGAATTTATATCCCCAGCCCGCAAGCTCTTCGGGACAGACTATAACTGGAATGCGACTCCAGTAGCTTTAAAATGTTAGTTATTCCTGCCGGCCCAAACGCTTTCACCATTCAATATAGAATTTATGTACTGAATCATTCATATTCCAATTTCAAGGAGTCTCCTTAAAATGTATCATTTAAAAAATATTGCATTTTAAAAAATATTCAAATAAATAATGTAAAATAAATATTTAAGTGAATAAAAGTAACAGTGATGTCATCGTTTTGGCAGAACTGTTCCCTTATACCTAATATGTTACGTCCGGCCTCCCCGTCTCTGCAGAGGGTTTCTTTGTGTCCTGTATGGTCCTGCCCCGTGAGGTATTTGGCTGGGGGCTACCCAGGGCAGCACCCCTTCTTACACTTCCCTCCATGGCCTCCATCCTCTATGTTGTATTTTAAGGTTATGTGGCACAGGTAAATTCATTATCGAGGCTGTGCTGGCTAGGCCTCCATGGTGTATATGGGCTAATAATTACCAGGGTGATGCCTGGACCGGCTTATGGAGCAGTGACCCACTGGGGAACTTGATTGCCATCTTGGGCAATCTGCCCCAGGTTATGCAGTAGAGGGAATGTCGCCCCCCCGGTCGGCCACAGGTCCTGTCCCTTTCAGTTCGATGGCCCGTTGGCCAGTTCAGCAGGTAAGTGCACCATTGGGGACTGGAAGGGTTCCATGGTGAGCCATCACTACCAGACTGCCTGAACTAAATGGAGCACTTTTTGTCACTGAGAAAACCAAACTGGGCATTACGTCCCCTTGACCAGTCTGTCCCATGCTCTGAGAACCTGCTTTTCCATTTTAAAAACATGGTCACTTTTCCCATTTTCCCCAATTCTATACGCCGATCGTGTTGTTTTTATGATCTGCTGTACGGCAAGAAAAACACAATAAGTTGCCAAGTTAACTAGAGATGAGAAGTGAAAACATACGTCAGAAAACAGTACAGAGGTCTAAGTACAAGTAACAAGGAATGATATGGAGATATCATCTTCTCTGTCTGACCTGCTATAGCCTCTCACGTACCTTCATCCCAAGAACATTTTTCCTCCATTCCCTTATCCACCTCTTCATTACCTTATCATAAATCTCCTTCCAAAACAAATCTATGGTCTTCCCAATTGCTTTTCGGATTTCCCCCCAAACCTTGTCCACCCTTGACTTTTTTCCTCTCCTCGTTTCATCACAACAAGCTCGCTCTTGGAGACAACGTATGTCCCTGGAGAACGAGGAGCCACAAAGAACTCCCTTGCAGTCCTCAACTGGGCTTTAATGATATTGAGCATTTGGCTGGCAAATGTAAATATACCCATATTTATAGCCAAAGCACAATGTCATATAGTGCAGCTCATTGGTGGCATCTTGAAGTCACGTAGCACTGCGTTATGATGTCATATCTCGACTTTCCTCATTGAGGACAGTGTCTGTGGAACGGATGGCTGAGGAGGCTGCCTTGGGTTATGCCTATATATATAATTCACTATAAAATAATATTTACTGATACACATTAGCTGTAAGAGGGTTAAAGTACTTGGCATTTTCGTTTGCCGCACCAACCAGGAAATGCGTCTATAAAAGATATTATTAGCCGTGTTTGTTTTCTAGTGTGTATACGGTCTAAAGGTAAAATCAAATCGAACTAAATGGCGTAAAAGTGTCCTTATTGTAACAGAGACGTTCTAACTCCCTCCCAACATTCCAAAGAGGACCCTTTTATTTAAGGAGGAGTGGTTAGAGGTGTGGCCAGGGGCGGAGCTTTACAGGACTTTAATGTGAATCAAGTGTAATTGAGGAATTTATAAGCGTAATAATGTGTTTTATTTACAATGTAACACATTAACCCATGTTCCCAGCTTGGTTTTAAGAGAAAGTGAATAAAAGAAAGATAAATGTTAGAACAAGAGAGGCCGTAATCTTAAATTAGAGGGTTAGAGGCTTGGGTTGTGGATACATGAAACAGCCTCCCAGCAGAAGTGGTAGAGGTTAATACAGTAAGGAAATTTAAACATGCATGGCTCCTGAATCTGACGAGACCAACAACTGATTGAGGTCTGAGTCTTTCTATAAAAAAAATTATAACTTTTATACCCTTTACATAAGTTAATAAACCAGAGGTCTGCTAAATTTCATTTAGCGAGACTAAATTACAATCAGCAAAACATTTAAAGCGATTCTGCAGAAAAGGTCTGGGAAAAAGGGCATTTTAAGGAAAATTATTTTAAGAATTTAATTCATTTATCATTTTTATATATATATTTTTTTTTATTTCAACATGATGTATTTCTGGAAAAAAAAAAAACATAGCAGATGCTGTAAAACACCATAATAAAAAACAAAACACGGGAATAGTAAGGAAAAAACATTGTTTTCGATACACTATTTACTGTCGGAGCCGGAAGGATATTCTACCCGGACTCTACACGGCATCCCGAAGATGAAACAAGAATTTCCTTTAACTAAATCCACAAGACACAGCCCCCTATTAAACGTTTTATTCGGATTAAAATAAGGAAGTCCCATTTCCCCCCCTTGAAGAAGAAATCAAGTAAATCCAAAGTACGTTTGGGGGGCCGACTACAGAGCTGCGAGAATTTAGGGAACGGGTTCTCCCCAACTCGCTAGAAGCCACAGGCTGCCATAAATCATTGCCAAGGGGCTCCATTCTTCCTGCTTCTCTGTGAGCCCGTAAAGGGTTAAACCCAACTCCTCCCCCTCCTTTGTAAAACTGAAGACAGAGGAACTTTGTGACAGGAAGACCAGTTGGTGACAAGAGTCAGCGTGAGTGACAGCAAAGCGTGGATGTGTCATCTCATAAAGCCGGAGCCCTGGATGCGTCCCGTCTCTGTCACCGGCCCCCGTCATCCCATTTCATTTCTCGTGATCTATTTATTTATCCCCCAAACCCTTTCATGTCTTCAGCCGCCAGCTCCGAGGGGCGAGAAGGTACGTAAGAAGGTGGCAAGATCCTCCACACCGCAATCCTCTAAACAGACACAACTTGTGAGCCCACCGCAAAAAAAAGCTAATGCTAAAAAAAATGGGGGTCCGGCATCCGTTACATTTCTAATAATTATACTTATTAACTTCATTCATTCACAGTAAAAAAAGGGAGGCAATGGTCACAGCGGGGTCACATCAGGTCGACAAGAAGTCCCTTTAAATGCCAAGCTGGCAGGGGTAGCAGAAGGGGGGGTATCAGTGGCCTTCTATGATCAATCGTTACGTCTATGTGTTTAGAACCCCCCATGTGTTAAATCTGAGATATTTTTCCTAGAAATATAATTATGATTAATAATGAATAATTAATTCATCTGTTCATCCTGTTATGGCTCGGAATGGTACTGTATAGCGTGTGTGCATATATATTAAAATGTATACATTGGAGGCGAGAACAAAGATGAGGTTGATATTATAGACAAAGGGTGTATTGTTGGTTACTCTGGTGAACAGTCGTGTAAAAGTAGGTGAGCCCAGGGGCTAAATGTCTTAATGTTTTAATGTTGAACGTATTCCATATTTACAGGTAAAGCTGGCAGGTGGAAGAATATCAAAGAAGCGCAAACTATGGGCTGATTTTTTTTAAAAGAATAGCATTTGTCCTTGATTGCCCCTAAATAGACATTATTGGTTACAAATGTAGTGACGGCTTCTTGTTGTGCCTTGTTAGAGATTAGGAACAATGTCCCTGCGTTTGATACATAATAACTATCCTGAGTTCCTCTCCCGCTTATGGCTATTCTGAATCTTGGGTTTTTACAGCAGGAAAATTCCCTGCCTGTACCAGCGTTATACAAGATACCGAAGTTATTCAAACTCTGTCCAAATGTCTTATTTTTATTTTGCAGGTGTAGTTATGTAGACGTGGAAGAATGTACGGCGGAGATGTGAAAGATTAAAGATGTTCCAAGAGGGTTGAGAAGATCTAGTTACTCTACACTACAACAACCTCAACGGCGGATCTGTCATGAATATTATAACCATCATCTGCTGCATGTTCATCCAACCAGATCTTCTCACCGAGAATACGTCTGCCATGTGAACTGTTGCCTGGTTGTCTGGTTGTCTTTGAAGGCTATGAGCCACACAGTGTGTGGGACATAGTTACACTCTGTGTATTCTTTTGCTCCTGTGCTACAAAGATTACAGAGATGGAGGAGACCCCTCCAACAAGGACTCCACCACATCAAGGACGGACGGAGGATGACATCATAGAGGAGCATATGGAGCTCTGGTGGTCCAGGGACCCAGTCAAGTCAATAGTGTGCTACACAGTAGCAGTCCTCCTCATCGTTATTTGCGGCATTGGTGGCATTGTGCTTCTCTCCACCACCACGAGTCGTTCCGGAGAATGGAGGCTGGCCGTTGGGTCAACGTTGTGTCTTCTGGCTCTTCTGGTCCTGCTGAAGCAGCTCTTGAGCTCTGCCATTCAGGATATGCACTGCCTGCACAGTCGAGAACGCATTGACATGCTGAAGAGTGGAGGGTTATCGGATACGGTGGTTTTGCTAATCAGCGCTTTTGTTATTCTTATATGTGGGGTCGTTCTTTACATATTGTCCTTTAGCAGAGAACAATCAGGCCCAACTACAATATTGATTACTATGCACTCGGTGGGGATTACCTTAATTGTTTGTGGAGCTTTTATTTTCTTTGGCCTGCTGATATATGCGCTGGTGATATTCTATAAGTCATGGGCCACCACCAGAAACTTCCATTTCAGGAGCATTAATGTGTTCTCCGTCTCTGGACAACTCAGCGGGTCTCGTAATGCAACCTCGAGTATGGCCAACCTCATATAAACCCAGGTTAGAAACTTGGAATTGAGTACGGCGATCGGATGCAAAACAACAGTGCTCATAAAAAAAGAGAGAAAACCAGAGATCTGTATGCAAAACACAACCTTTATTTCTTATCAATCATAAAAATAACCAACAATTGGTGAAGTTTTCAGAAGGCCGCAGCGGTGGAAGATGTAGCCCAGTTGTAGACATTCTGGTGTGGAAATACTGATACCAAGGAGCTCCACAAACAGTTTAACGAACCTCGCCTCTGTCCATGTTATCTCTTTCCTAGAATAATATGGAACCTTTGGAAGAGAATAAATTGACCTCTAAGAGAAGGTATTGATATCTTATGATGCCAATGCAAGGTGGTTAGAAAAACCATGAATAGGACATTGCAAGGAGACCAAAAAATGTTTTTTTCTTCTTATTTAAAGAATATGTGTTCTGTACCCAAGACCTGTGCATTTTTGCTTTACATCCTTACTTTTAAAGATGTACCAACAAGTGTTTCAGTGGAAATTGCGATGGTTCTGTGCCACCACGATGTTCCTTCCCTGATGCTCTGATGTATGGTTAACCATAGGAACAACCGCATCCATCCTTCAGATAACCAAATTCCAGTCTTGTCTCTTTATCATGGGTAGAGGGAAGCTGTCACATTCTGGATTTGCTGTAAATAGAAGTAAAACTAGGATCGGGGAAAATCTGGAATGTGACAATTCTCATTCTATGTCAAAAAGTCCATAGCCTTACCTGGGGACTCTCTGGCTCCGGGTACCGGGAGCCCCCCTCTCTTGCGGGATACGGGTAGGTGGTCCAGTTGATTTTGGTGGTCAGTCCCGCCGACGCTACGAGACACATGCCATTTTTGGAGGGGAAGTGGACGGGGAGCAGGGCGTGCCGTAACGTGGCTCCCACCATCACCCGGAGTTCCCATGTCTATAACATAATATGAGATTTACATTTTTCGGGCAAAAACCTGCAAAAAGCTGTAGCCAATGAAATTTCTAGTGTTATAACATAGTTTTAAATATGTACAGCTGATTGTATATATATTATACATAATACTGTAAAAACAATGATACTCACTAATTATCCGTGTACATATATATATATATATTTCATTGTAATAATTATCATATATTTTTGTTAAAACATGTTTACATGTATTCCATAAATGGTGGCTTCATTTAATTTAAAGAAGAGCAGGAATGTTTGAAGTTGGGTGGATAGCCGGCTGTTTCTCCAGCACCCGTAATGTATTTAACTGTTTATAGTGAATTTGGTTAAATTCCCATTTGGAATATATTCCAGAAATGTAACAAGTGTAGAATCCCCAACGACCTTTACATCTAAAGGTCCCCCAGTCAACCACCCAAGCCCCACATTTCTTAATAAAGAAATTGAAATCAAATTAGTAAAAAAAAAACATGTTTTTAAACCCTGTATTAATGAATATTTTGCACTGATTTTATTGGTCTAAAACCGTGGACTTTTAAGTATTTTTGATTTTAAAAAAAATTATGATTTTGTATAAAAGTTCTCAACCCTTTACTAGGAATGGTTCATAGTAACCTTTTTAGCTGGTGTGGGCACGAGCCACAAAAAAGGGGTTTATTTACTAAGGCAGGAGATTGAGTTTTCCCCTTCAATTACTTTACTCTACACAGTTTCCAGGGCTGAGCGAGCCGTGCATAATGTATAGTTTAATCAGTGAGCAGAATTTTAAGAAATTGCACTCATTTAACCTACATTAGGGCCGATAGCTTTAAATACAATAGATTGACTCTTCATAATGTATAACAAATTTGTCGAAACTCCTGTTTGTGTAAATAAGCCCCAAAGGGTTAAAACTGCTAACCAATAAAAGATTGTCAGATTTATGTAGCCAACAAATACGTTTTGAGGGTGGGGAGCAGTAAGAGGAACTATTAAATTCTACCTTTGTCCCCATTGTCCTGTCATGTAAATTATTTAAAGGCACGTTACCAGAATTTACCAAGATTGCTGCAGCGAATGGGGGGGGGGGAACCCCTCTGGTATTTGGATAGTTAATGGGATAATTGTTGCACCTTACAACTCTCATCTTAGATTCTGTATGACTGAGAAAGATGGGAGTTATGAATTAGCCCAAGTACAGAATGTTCGAATGCTTAGACGAGCGAGGCGGAATCACCCTGCTCTCATTCATTCGCTGAATAATTATGAGACACTTTGCAAAGCCGTTGTGTAAAATGCTGTCGTATTCGTGCATCTGAGATGCAGATATTTAAAGATGATGGAAAGATGCAAATATATATATATATTTTTTATTCCTCGCCGAAAAACATGATTCTTAATATAGAGCTAATATTTTACATGTTTCAAAATGAGACTTTAATAAAAATAATTTTCTGATTATCTGTTCTGATTTTTTGTAATTTTTTCTATAACAATAAATGGGGCAACCGGCTGAATAAGGGATCTATTCCCTAAACCATGAGTTTGCTTCGACAACAAAAATGTTATATAGAACATTTATTCAATTAGTATAAATAATATACATTATTATTTATTGATTTATATAGCGCTGCAGAATATGAAGGATCTATATAAATCAATAACTAATAGCAATAATATTAATAAAATAATAATAATAAAATAATAATATATAGGGAAAGTGGAATTGCCAGTGAGCCCAAAATGCCCGATGCCCAATAAACACATGTAGATCTGGTTCCTATTTTTTTTTTATCAACTAAAGTGTTAAAAAATAAAATTACAATAAAATGCAAGACCAGTATTTTTAAAATGGTTAAAAAATGTACTTTTTGTTTAAGTAGACCTATAGGGTTCAGTTAGCCTTGGTGAAAAGTTAACGCTCTTCTTCTTCTTGTTAATGGTATAGATTATACACGCATGTTATGAGTATGTTTGCTCATCCCCACCACGCACTCATTTCACATTAAAACATTCAGCTTTCGCTTTTAATTAATTAATACTCCTTTACTCTCGGTGACCAGATGGTCGCTTCGCGGGGGACATGTATTATAAATGCAGCCTTATCTATTATCTGAGCCCAATCTACTAGACAAACGCCCTGACTCCTTATCCTGCTGCCTGTGGGGAACAATAGAATGACTCTGTCCTAATCACTAATGAAAGTCTATGAAGGAATGGACTTCATTAGCATTGCCATAAAGCATCAGTGTGGCGTCACCCAAAATATCACATGACTGACAACAATCTGCAGATACGGGAATTTATTGAAACATGATAAAATACAAAGCACTGTATTTAATGTTCAAATAAAAATATTCTTTTTCCGTGGGGCTTCCAGTTTATAGGGGCCATCTAATCTCTGTAACGTGTTATTCAATCAGTGTTCTAAATACTAAAGCCCATCTGTGACTTTCTCTGTGGATGGTTCTGGGCCAGTTGGGATCAGGCATATTCTGGCATACAGGTGAACTGGTGGGTATGAAGTGAGATTTATGCATGGTGGTAAAGGGTGTTTTCGTCGGCTCGGGGACGCGTACAATAGAATGCTACTCGTCTTCGTGCGACTTCTCCTTCTAGATCGCTTACTCGCAACTGAGTCCCCGAGTGGAGTGTTCTTTGAAGCATGGAGTGTGGTAGGACACGAGTTTCACTCACGTGAAGGTTTACGGTGGAGCGTATAATGTGCTGTGACAGACTTCACCCCTTTTCATGTCGGCCCTTGGTCTTCCGGTAAAAACGGGATGGCGATGGGGTTTCTAACTACATCAAGGGCACAACTACATCAACT
The DNA here is from genome assembly GCA_009364415.1 of Spea multiplicata. Taxonomy (NCBI): domain Eukaryota; kingdom Metazoa; phylum Chordata; class Amphibia; order Anura; family Pelobatidae; genus Spea; species Spea multiplicata. The sequence goes on along the minus strand of VKOC01019507.1, from coordinate 35,029 downwards.
GCCAAGTAACTTTTGGGCCTAAGCCGAAGGCTGGGACCTCAGACTCTCCTAAACCCAATCCCCGTTTGTCGGCAAGCTTTAGAGGATACATTGCATGGTGTACGTCTCAACCTCTCAAATGCCACTTTGGGTGCTGAGTGATACCCGTGGTAGTGGTTTTGGTCGGGCATAGTCAAATGGGAGGGGCATTTAAGAAAATGGGAGGGGTATTATAAATACCCTACGAATGAGGGTCACATTAAGCCCCTCCCCCCCTTTATGCAAGCATGTGCTTACTACAGAGCCTGGCTCTTAATAACCCCTAGACTACTAGGGCTGTCCTTCTCCGCTGCAACGAAGGAAGGGTTAAGAAACGGGGACGCGGGACCCTCAAAAGCTGCACAGAGGAGAACGCCTGTCGTTCCTTACTGGGAGTCACACAAATATTTACTTTAAAGTAGTACATTTTTAGTTAAAAGAGGACAGCCTCACTTCTTAGAAGCGAAGCAGGTTACTTCTTCTAAAATAAAGCGCTAGCTCCAGTTTAATAAAATTCCTTCACTCAGGTGATAGATACATGGGCCTAAAGGTACAGATATGTCCGTCAGACACGAAATGTGCTCATGCGATCGTCCTCGTCCTCCTCTTCCTCATGATGGTGCCTTGGCTGTATGTAATTATCCTCGATAAACCCGTCTTCGTCTTCGGGGGGCGGCAGCGGCACCCCGGGAAGCTCGCCTTGGGACTCACTGATCCATTCGTTCTCCGGCAGAGGTCGGTGGCGGTAGCTGCTGAGATATTTGCGGATGAGATTGCACTTGGCCGCCACGGCAATGAGAACTGACAGGGTGATGGCCGCCAACACGAACCCCACAAGGTAAGGCCAGCTTCTTCCATGGGACGGACTTTCAGTAGGCAAAGGAGAGGCTGCTTGAAAGACACAGGAACCATTAAATATTTACTATATTGTCAAAAAAGATAATAAAAAGACCTATATTATTATTATTATTATGCTTCTTCTTATTATTATTATTATTATTATATTATATCTTCTTTAACAAATGTATTACTAGCATCAAAGTAAAAACAAAGTATTGTGCTATTTTTTAATAGTCTTAGTTTATGTATAAGATATATAATATATATAATGTTTTCATTAGTGTTCATATAGTGTTCTAGACAATCTATCAGGCAAACGCCCTGATGATAAGTACTGTCTTGTGCGGGACAGCAGAATGGCTCAATCTTATTCACCAAAATGGAGCATCTGACTAATTAAAGTCTATGGAGGAACGGACTTCATTAGCATTGCCATAAAGCATCAGCTCAGTGCGGTGTTTGAGCCGGGAAAGTCACCCAAAATATCACATGACAGCAACGGCGGCTCCAGGTCTGCAGATACAGGAAGATAAAACTAGGTTTTTTGTGAATGCTAACCTACATTACAGTTGAAACATGTTTTTCCATTTAAACTTTAGTTTTTTTCCTGTTAAACTTGTTCTGGTTTATTTTTAACCATTTACAGGAGTATTCGTGACACGGGCTACAATGTCAGACAGATCTGCTTTTTATTGAAGAAGAAACAAAAAAGATGACTTACTTGAGTTAACTGAGGTGTCATTGAAGGAGATTTCACTCACGTCTCGGGCAAAGCGCCCATACCCGACTCTCAAAACCTGAGCACCTTTCTCGTTGACTTGAGCAGGACACGGGCAGAACAGTCCAGAAACTGGGGAGAAATAACATTTTCAATAATTCTTTTAATGGCCTAATGACAACAATTTGCATGGCAGGACATATCAAATATACATATTTTTAACGTGAGCTTAAAACGTATCATTTCATACATTTTTCTTCCCTTCATACCTTTCTGATCAACTGTTCCAAGAGGTCCTCTTGAGACGCAATCACAGAGGCCACGACGGAGCAGCATGTCGCCAAGCTTTATCCTCTTGAGATATTTAGAGGGATGTGATGGGATGATCTGGGTTTTCCTTACATCAACGAGTCTTAGTCCTGTAAGATTCCTCAAAAAGATTGAGCTAAGGCTGTTGTCACTTAAGATCAACATTTTCAGGTTCTCCAGGCCGTCGAATGCGTTGGGGTGCAGGCTGGAGATGTTACAATGGCTGAGGTCCAATGTTTGGAGTTTGTCTAGGCCTTGGAAGCTTTGACTTGGGAGGATATGGAGAGGGTTATGAGAGAGGTTTAGGAAAAGTATCTCCGAAAATTGTCCTATCAAGGGTTTGGTGATACGGATTGCATTGTTGGAGAGGTCCAGGTAACGGACATCTTGGGGGAGTGAAGATGGCATGGAATGTAGACCCATGTCTTTGCAATCTGCTTTACCCTGTAAATGAACCAAGACGAGAGGAAATTAATCACCCATTAAACCAACCCCAAGTGATTCTTTAACTCGATTATGGAAACACTAATCATGCTACACATCATAGGATAGTCCACGTGTTATAGAAGACCAACTCGGTGACCAACTCAGAAGACCAACTCAGTGACCAACTCAGAAGACCAACTCAGAAGACCAACTCAGGGGCACTTTGACTATCATTCACGCTACAAACTAATAGAATGGAAACCTGAGAGTTAACACCAAATTCATAAAACTAATCAATGGTTATAAAATTATAACCCCCAGATTTATAGAAAATGTTACTCGTATATCCATGAAAACAAGGAAGTAGCAGCGTAGTCATCCTTGAATGTCCTTCGACATATGATGTGTATTGTAAACAGATACTTATAGTTGATTCAACAGTATTTACCTGGGGGAGAAGGATACAGGGGTTTGCCTCGAGGGGCAACAAGACGAATGCGAAATACAGGATAAGCCTCATGCTGAGTTCACCTGCAGACAAAAAAGAATCCAAGCAACAATAAAATTAAATCATCTCAGAAAATAAGTTAAAAAAAAAAAGTTTCGCTTTCTTTTCGCAAATATCGTATTATGACGTATAGATCCTTAAAATGCAGTAACCAGATTTTTAAAAAGTTTTAAGAAGTTTTATTTAAACGAACAATCATACACATTTTTTTTAAATTTTTTTTGCTGTTATTTATTTAGAAATCCAAATCAGAAAAATACAAATAATATTAAATCCAAATTAAATGTCTGGCACTTTTTTAAAAATCGATGTTCTGTTTGCTATAATAATATGCTGTTTTTACTTAAAAAAGGTAAGCGCGTTGAGAGGGACAGGATCTATTTTTACTCGGCCAAAAGATAACAGGACAATTAAGAAGGAGAGAGAAAGGCCAACGGTAGCCCGTAAGTGGCCATTTTTTTCTAATTCCGATAATATAATAAAAGCGTATGGGGTCACCCCCTCGCATACCAGCAGCCCCATCCAAAAAAAGTAATATTAAAACAAGATTTTGGTGAATTTAAAGTATTTACAGATCCTTTGTCCTAAATCGAATTTCCATATTCCGTCCTTAAAAAAATAAGGGGGGCCGACTAGTTTGGAAACTGATTATATATTTCAAATCCAGAGTTTAGGGTTAAATACGACTTTTGTCAAGGTGAGCATTCATTATAATCACGCCTTTATTAGACAAGCAAAATGAGGGCAGAAGAGAGACTGGACGATACAGATCCGGAGAACAAACCGAAGGCCGACATTACATTTTTAAAATAAGCTTTAACTCCTACGACCCTCAGCCAATATTCTGGCTTCATCCGAAACGATTGGTGGCCCAAGGGGGTTGCAGGCTGGTGTCTGGAGAACGTCGCCACTTTAGCTAGTCTTGTCCTAAAGTCACACCGTGGAAGGCATGCCAGGCGTGGAGTCGTGTCTCGGCTCACCCCGGCTAACCCCCAAAACTCTCAGCCGCCGGATTCCCTTCCAACTCACATTTAACCGCGTCCTTGTGTTTGTATCCTGGGTACACAGCATGTCCCCGTGTCGGCAGCCTCCACAATCTCCACTTTTACATTTCCCCCTTCCTGTTGTTTTTCTCTGCCTTTTTTTCCCCCGGAGGGGATGGGTGGAGTTTAGAAGAAGAAAGAAAAAAAAGGTACAAAGGTGAGGGAGCTGGTTAAAATGTAACCGCGTCAGTCTGTGTTACGGGATTTTAATATACCGGCGTTACATACGGAAGCGAAGGTGCCTATAGATTGTCTCCCTACAATACGCATCGGAAGAAAAATCATAAAAGCCTAAAAATACCCTGAAATACAATCACAAACTGTGATAAATTGGCAGGCTCAGCTTTTATTGCCAGGTTTGATGGGATAGATGCAGTACCTGCAGTCTGCCACCAGATGGCGCACAAAGACAGGGTTATTAGAAAGAATCAGAAAACTTGGCATTTCCTTATTAATAGTTCATACTTTTCAATAAAGCAACAAGAAATGCTGTAATTGGTTCTATTTTGCTGGGTAATGTATGATATACAGCTGACATGCTTCCACCTCGGCTGAAATATTTGCGGGAAAGCAAAACCCTTCCTGTGATGAGTGAGCAAATTTGTGCAGATTAGGAATTGTGCAAATCTGCCATATCTGCCTCGGCTACATGATCCCCGCGCAATAACATTTTATTAAAGGTTCTACATCAACTACAACAGCCATATTGCTCAATACTTAACGCGCTTCGCTTCTGGGTGCGCACTTATAAAATGTCGAATCTGCTGTGTTCTTGTGTATTAAAGGAGCATACCAGCCATCATATATGTTTTAATGCATATGATAACTGAGTGGTCCTTTTTCTTGGGGGTGTCCATCTTGCAGAATCCCCCCCATATGAATTTACCCCTTTCCCACCCCCAGATCTATGCCACCCAGGACACATGTTCAACCCCTTATACACATGCGCAGAAATAGTTCCCATTGATATCAACAGGAAAACTTTGATTGGCTGCTTTATAAAGAAGCCAAAAAGTAGAGCAAAGCAACAAACCAAAGGGGGGGATGTTCTTCTGCAGCTCTGGGGCTGCAGCTTTTCCTTAAGGTAAGTGATTTCTTTCATTCTGGTTTTTTTTCTGCAGGTTTGATGAATGCATACAAATAATTTTCATATTCGCTGTTCAGGGCGCTTCCTTTGACACCAAAGCGATCTTTTTACTGCGACTCAACAACCGTTATTCACCATTTTGTGAATAAGCCCCTAAACAGGCAAAACAATGCGAGGATTCATTCATCCGCCCTCACAAACAGATTATTCATGCATTTTCCTATTAAACTTCTGTGCGTTAAAGTGGGGAGACGACTCCAACGACAAGGGGAATAAATCTCAGGGTGTGGTATTTGTACAATAAAAAAAAATATTGGAATACAAAAGAGAAGACGTCTCGTCCGTTTGGGATTTCTAAATAAATGCCCTTACGTTTGGTGTCGCATATAAAGTAAGAAATCCTGCGAGGGTCCAGATGTCTTATGGATGGAGAAAAAAAAAATGTCAGGATGTTGGGCTCAGCCTTAATTGCTGTCTTCATACAATAACAGGAAAACATCTCAAGACAAAGGAGATTAAACAAGGAGATCTGAGGACATTTAACCCTTCGGTACGCTGCTTGAACACCAGGCAGAGTTTGGTATAGTGAAACATCTGACGGCAGACCCATTGGGCCCCGTCTAGACCTTAATCAGTCGTTGGTCTTGTCTTAGATTCAGGAGCCATATGGCTATCCCATGCATGTTTAAATTCCCCCACTGTATTACCCTCTACCACTTCTACCGGGAGTTTGTTCCACTTATCTAACACCCTCTCAGTAAAGTAAAATGTCCCTACATTACATCTAAGCCTCTGACCCTCTAGCTTTAGATTATGACCTCTTGTTCTATTACAGGAGATGCCTACCTGGTTGGCTTTTCATATTGGATAGGCAAAAATGTTGTTCTCGTTAGACAAAAGGGCCCTTAGGAAAAAGATTTAGGGAGTCCTATCTGTAATTCGAATGATAAAAAAAATAATTATACATAAATTAAGAAATGCAATACTTTGGATTTACAAAACATATGAATTATATAAATTATTATTATTATTATTATTCTTTATTTATAAATCTAACAGTATTTTATTCTGGATCTTAAGATTCTCATATCTTCTGCGAGGACCACGTTTGACTGATGGAGGCCATAAACAACGTATGTAATCTGCTTATACAGCCCGAGCTCTTGTGTCTATAGCTTTATTCACATAAATATAACAGAGAAACGTTTAAAATTATTTTCTGTTTTATGGCAATGACCAATCAGTAATTGGATTTTGGTCACATGGCAATTAAGCATTCCCTGAAAAAAAAAAATAGGAAAATAGGAATCAGGCAAGATTGTATATGATTGAATAATTATTTCAGTAAAGGGTTTTGGCATTTATTTGTAGAAGAAATCAGAGGACAGGGGGGTGCATTAAAGCACGTCAGGTACATAAAGAAGGTGCTTAGGGCTCTGTTGGGGAGGAGAGGTGACTGGATGTCCAATATGGCTCTTGACGTATTGGGGTATATTCACAAAAGAGACATCGGTAAACATTTTGAAGGGCTAATCCTACCCAGGCAAGTTCCTGAGCTGGGTTAGTATGATGTGAATTCCAATTAAAGACGTGACTTACGTCTATGTTTAAGTAAAATGCAGCATTGGTCTACAAGACCAGCTGAGGTCCTCTTGCATGATAGGATTCCTATGGTTGACCCGTCATAATGTACAAAGAAGTCAACTCATCAGACCTTCAAGCTCCTGTATGAAGTTAGCCTTCTAATGAGGATCTGAACATGAGACTCTCCTGATCGGGGAGACGCGCCGTAGGCCAGGCCATTAAGGCTCTGTCCGTTCTCCATTGTAAGTCTCCAGCGAGGGCTTTAAGCATCTGTTTATATGGTGGCTCCATTGCTGCCGTTCAGCCTGCCAAGGCTGGTGCCAAAAGATGGTAATACAAAATGGCAGACGCTGCGAGTATCAACCACCCAAATTACGGGGTAACACTTAGTACTGGACTTCAGCTTCTACTTGGATGGACCTTAACGCCCATTTTGTTTTGGAATAATCTTTTATGGCATGGAAGGCGAGTGCAGTTAAATCCACAGAGGGTCGCAGTCCGAGCCGAAGGGGTAGAAGGCGCTGGGAGCTGGTTCTGTGCCAAGTGCGAATGAATCGCAGGAAACCAAACAAGTCTAAGGCTTTGACCAAGTGAAGAGATTCCCCCATCCCCCAATAACAAATGGCCCCCGGCTTAAGACAGTCCCAAACCGGAGACATCCCCCAGACTTCCTCTGCATTGTTCTGATACCGACCATCCAGACCCGGCGGACTTCAGAAAAACACAACGTCTCCTTTAAGATTCTAAACGCCAACAAGTGCCAGCGAAACGGCAACGGTCATAATTTTCATATAAACATTTTGGTATCGGTAAAGGGTCTTTATCTGTCATGTTTATTGGGGGCTTTCAGTCTCGTGGGGGGGGGGTTCATTCCGATAGCCGATCAATAAAGGATTAGCCTAAAAAGCACTGGGCGGTCCCGTCCTCCGAGGAGGGTTCTAAAGATCGCAAAGCTTTCGTTTTATTCATTAAATAATAGGAAACATAAGAAGCCTTTACACTTTCTATGGCAGCAACCTATCGTTGCTTGGGTTAGTGTCATATGACATTTAAGCGTTCCCTGAAATATTCTAAATGATGCAAAGTTTTACCTGATCAGAGAAATATTGTGTTTATTCCAACCAAGTAACTTGAAAAAGACCTCGTTGTGAGGTCGAAACGTTGTTTCTGTCTTCCTTCAAATCTGCCTGAGCTGGAACCCGTGAGTGCCTGGAGCCTTTATTTATTTTATTCCAACCAAGTAGGCCGAACAGCAGCTTTGAATATATATATATATATGTGATATTTATTTAAACTGATTACAAGCGGTGCGGACCACAGTTAAACCATTTAGCGGGCATGGCCCACACATTGCAGCCTGTAATGTGATAACTGCTACAGTATCTACCACTCCTCGTTTTCAGCGCTATGGAATATAATGGCGTAAATAAATTATAATGATAACTGATTATTGGTAAAGTATATTGAGGTTAAAACAGAAGGGTCTTCATTCTTCTAAGTCCCAATGATTTCGGTAGAGGTGGTTTCTTAATAAAGTGAGGCTCTGGGCAGCCTTAATGGTGGACCCCCCGTCCTCTACCCATATTTATAAAATTGGACACAAAGTAACAATTATACAAATACATAAAAGGTACAATAAAAACAATAGCCCAGGGCTCATCTTTTTGGAGGTCCAGACTCCATACTAATAAATAATAGGGTAGGGGGTCCTTTGGAGGAAGACCTAGGGGCCAATTTGAAGGGCAGTAGGAACCTGACACGAATTGGCCTATTTTCAGAATGTGTTTTTGTGCTTTTTGGCAGAAATAGCGTTACGGGTTGACAGGTCAGAATAGACAACGCGGAATGGGCTCGGATAGTTATATATAACAATAGATTTTGGTCGTAGGGAAGTGAGGGAGGGGGGGGAGGCTTTTGTCATCTTCTTTTCCCAGAGTTGTTCAGACCGTGATTTCCTAAACTAGAGACCATCGCTGACTGTTGAGATCTGAGAGTTTCCTGTGTTCAGCTACGCCTTTTTCCTCTTTCCATGTCCAAATCCCCCGAAAATCTCTCCAACCTAGAGGTGGCCAACGTGTGAACGAGAAAAACAGAAAAGCAAACGGGGAGGGAAAGCATTTAACAAAAGCGGGACTTGGCCAAAGAGCTGACAACCAGTGTGCGGGGCTCTGCAAATATGTAAACGGGCGAAATAACAAGAAGACTCTCTGGTTTGGGAATCCAAGCTATTGGTTACATTTCATAACTGGCAAAAAAAACCCCCAAAAACGTAATTTCTGGGCTGGAATCTCACGTCACGGGATCTGTTGCTTACTTGGATATGGTTGGATAAACTGTTATTATTGACGATCTTGGAGTAACGACATTTTATTGCTATATCACGAAATAATCAATCCGTATTCGGCTTTGGAGACGCGGTTCTGAGCCGGTTCCTCTGGAATCGTGTGGATTTATTAAGGGTGCATGTGGAACAAATCCACGCCAGGAATTCCCATTGGGGTCTTCGTCGAAATACAATGTATTTGCCTTTCCTGATTCTTTTCTTCGTCTATTTGCCTTCAGCCAAAATAGGTAAGAACCCTTTTAAACGGTATTATTGTGTTAAAATGTTTAAACCTTTTTTTTTATGCCCTTCTGGGTTTCTGCTCAGGACCCAACTAATCTTAAAGGGTCCCTAGCCCACCAATTTATCACTGACGAGGACCGATCTGTGGAGGTGTACTTTTATCCGTATGAACTTTCATGGTTTACACGCGGAAACATTAAACCCACCGCAGCAGACATTATCGATAGGTAGGAAACCGGAAAGGATCGCTAATGGTAGAGATACAGTATGCTATAGAATACAATGAATTTAACCTATTTAAAGCAAAATACCAATTACCTTTTGAAATACAATACAAGAGGCATTCGGAGGAGAAACAGGGAAGGGTGGGCAACATTTTGAGTGTAGTCCAGCCCGGTGGTCCAGTACAAAACACAATTTTGTGACAATACAGGCACAGTGCGATATCCAAGGCTTTATGAGACACATAAAGGGAGGTTGAAAGGGTCCCATCAGAGTATGAATCCCGCCTGAAGTCCTTGAGTACCCCAGCCAGGGGCCATATGCGGAATTGCTGGTAAAACACATGGGAAAAGATGGTGGCCAAAACCTTCAAAAGTGCCCTACCCTGAGAATAACAAATAACCACGGAGAGGAATATCAGGGGACTACTCTGGGCTTAAACCAGGTTCATGGGACCAAGCCAACAAGAAACCATTGAATCCCGAAGTTATGATGAGTGGGCTCAGGCGCTAAGCGTTGTCTCACCATGAGAGGGCATCACAGGGAGCCGCCGGGGGCACCGAAATCAGAGGGTGCCTTTCAGTGTCGTCTTCTTCCTAGGGAAACGAGTCTGAAGGCAGGGCAACCCTTAGGACAATCTGTCCCTAGTAATACGGCCTATTATTACCTACATACCTGTGCCCCTTACATACCAGGTTGCCCGCCCCTCTCTTCTAGGAGTTCAGAATGTTTGGGGGTATCAGCTTATAATTTGGGGGGGCAATGAGTACTCCTGCCTGGTGCCTGCCACATAACTACAGAAGATCTCCAGCTTTGTTGAGCTCCACGGTCACGAGACCAAAGGAAGATGATTACAGGAATCGTTCTTCAACCACAGCTAGAGATGATTTATCGTTGGATTGCCAAGTAGTTGTGCAATCCTACACGTTAAAAAAAGTATTACGGGGCCTGTGAGACGAATAAAGAGGTTATCAAAAAATCACTTTATCACGCGGACTTTATCTCAATGCTACGTTGTTTCCTCTCCGACAAGTAAATGTTAGCGATGGAGATAAAATACGGAATGGGGGGTTCTTATTTTATACGTAGACTAATGAGCCGTCGTCGGGACCCAGTAGCGTCACCCGCATCTCTGTCGATAACAGGGTTAGCCACCTATTATTAAAGTATTAGCGGATTTTAAACGCTAGAATGTGTCTCAAATGCTAGACCTTAAAAGTGCCTCTGTGTTCTTTCCTGCGTCAGGAATGCTGCTTATCGGCACTTCCCATATAACAGAGATAACAGCCTTACAATCCATGAAGAATTCCCTATGACCGTGGCTTCACCAACATAGACGGCAGATCAGACCCGTTCCGTCCATCTAGTCTGCCCATTTTTCCTGCTATAAAGACTCAAACCTTAATCAGCCCTTGATCTCCTCTCCATAAGCCATAAGACTATCCCATGCATGTTTAAATTCCCTTACTGTATTATCCTCTGCCACTTCTGCTGGAAGGCTGCTCTGCTTATCTACCACCCTTTCAGTGAAGTTAAAGCCATAGAGTCTGTAGTTTGAGAGATAGGACAAAAGTCCATGTATCCCTTTGCCTCTCTTACGTTCTTCTACTTGTCCATTATTACCTATTGAACAATCCATGGGGTTGTTAGGTGTCAGGACACATTTGCATTTTTCCCGTAGGTTGGGTTGTGAGTATGTATCATATTTAACACCAATATCTTCTTCAGCTAAATGGAAGCCAGTCTGTGTTTCTCATGGAATTTTGGGTATACGGCGTACGTTTAGTCAAATTATATGAACGTCCGGTTCCAGCTACGAGCAGGAAAGGACAAGACTCCACTTTTTTATCGGCTTAGTGACTCATTCCTTCACTGATATTTGTAAGGGTGACTCATTTCTTTACTCTACCCAGAATTCTTGGCGCACTCAGGATGTCCACTCGGTGTTCTCCACGCAGACCAAGTAGCAGCAAGACAAAGCTTCATGTTATAGTAAAGAAAGATGGCGGAGTCATGGTCAATACATGAGGCCGGTGAAGTGACGGATAAGGAGGGCACAAGAGTGATCATTGCAATCATAACTATACAAACTTAGAAGCCATAGTACATAGGAGAAGTTTTTCTAGATTTGATCTCAATTTCAGCCTCCAAACACCCAAATCTCTTTCCTTTTTACTCTTTTCCATTTCTGTAGGACCAATGAGGAACCCTTTTCTAATTAAGTATATTAAAAATATAGAGCAGCTATTGCCAAATGTAGTGTTTGTGATCTCTTTTTGGATTTGAATGAAGGAGGATCTCACCAGGGTTATCATATCACATGAGCCACCAAACTTGTGTCAGATACAGAACAGAACGTGTGCTGCTTATACCATGCGCTATATATCAAGACCCCCCAGTTGGATGTAGATATTGGATGGAGTCTCAACGCCTTTTCCTGTGACAGGAATCCTTCTTATCACGGCTTCCCCTCGCGTTCCTCAGGTCAATTCAGACGTTCTGCTGCAGAACCTTATATTTATTTATGTTTGTTATGGGAGCTGCAGGGCTGTCTCCATAAACCGAGGTAGATAACCTCCACCAATCGTACGTTGTGAGCTCAGGACACCTGTTTGTTTGCCTCTTATACTTTCTTGTGGAATTAGTCGTCTACCCGGTGGTGTCCAACCATGTTGTAAGAGGTCATCCAGCTCTGGTTATCTGTAAACATAGTGATGGGATGGAAATGGACCCAGTGCACTGCCATACTTTCCAGCAATTTAAACTGCCAAAAAGGGACGTTTTGGTTTAGAGATATGGCTACAGGGTTTGGGCTTTTACGAGGTTTTTTTCAGTGATGGTGCAACCTATGCATAGCTAATGAGAATAATATTTTATTTTCACCAAAACATTTCATTTTCTGCTGTTTTATAAAGATAAGTGTAAGCATTTTATCTCATTTCTCCGCATGTATATTTTACTTCTGTCCCTCTCTTCCCAGCCACAAAACCCTAGTGTGCAGTCATATAGGTTTTCACATAGCGAGTGTCATGCTCAATGATGCCAACATTGCCACCTCCTCTACCTACTCCATTGACAGTATACCTTGCACTGACCCCGTGCAAACACAACCTGTGTCCAAAATCCAATTATTCATTCACACAGCCACAGGACACTTGGGAGGTACACACTGCTCTAATTCCATACACTTTATATAGAGGACCCACAAGGCAAGAGAATTAATTTATTTAAAGAGAATTCAGCGCATACGATTCAAAGAACACTGGGGATTCCGATACACTATATGGCCGTATATTGCTTCGCCCGCCATTACATCAAAGAACCCCCAACTCCTATCTAATTTTTCGCGGCTATATCGTTTACCAAGGAGCTGAATCAGCGAGACTGCGCTGTGTTTTAAAACATTGAAATTCTCAAGCAATTTTAAGCTTTCTCTGGACATTTTATTTGCGGAAATGTTTGATGAATGCCAGGAATATGCATTGATCCCGTACTGCCCAGTTAACAAAACATAGGTAGATAAGAGATTTTTTAAAGGAAATTATATGAGTTGACCCATGTTTTGTATTCTTCACAGATATTGATATATATATATATATATATATATATATATATATATATATATATATATATATATGAATGTATCTGTTCATTAGGAAAATGTTGCTGCTCTTTGGCCTATAGGGGAACCATTTATCTGTTGCACTTGATTAAAAGCCCTTCCTGAGTCCATTCTAATTCAAGAGACTTCTCTCCGATGAAATCAGGAGGCTTTCGATGGATACAATAATAAAGTTCCCTGTGATTCATATTATCCCAAATCTAATCACATTATGAAATAAAGTTTGTTTCCACATATTCATGGAAAAAGTTATAATGTTGCAATAAAACCATATTCTTGACTCAGCGTGCTATCTTTCGATGACCGTCGCCCTGATGTGTTTTATTTTTCCACCTGTAACAGGAGCCGTTCTTGATGTCACCCTGGTGTCTGTGGCCCCTTCTCATCGTGGGGCTGACTTCACCTTGCGGTGCGTGACAGGGGAACGGGACATGAAAGGCTCGGACTTGCTGATCGAACGCGATAACACAATCGTCCGCATCCCGTCCAAGTCTCCATTCCACACAAGCTCGCAGGGGAACGAGGTGCAAGCTCGCGGATTCTCACCCAGCGAGCTAGTGGGTGTTTTTTACTGCGCCGGGAAGGGTTCGGCCGAACTGACCAAAATACTGTATGCCTATAACAACCCAAACGGTAAGCGTCTCACCTCGTGTTGGCATGGAATAGCCAAAGGCTAAGCCAATTGTTGTGTTTCGGACAAACTGCACGAAAGAGAAAATGGGGAATAATAACCAATAAGTATATTTTAGCGACAACCCAAGCGAAACAAATGGCCCACTGTGTGTAGTCGAATATTATATTTAATTTAATATTTAATATTATATTTTTCGCCATTTTATTTGACTTATATTCTATTGGTTAAAAAAGACATTAAATCACATAATTTAATTTCTGTTTTCCCAAATAATATTTTTGGGCAGTGAACCGGTTTGCGATCACAAAGATAAATCACATTCCTGATCGACTGTCATTAGTAAGTAGATGGGGACGATAGGTAAAGTTAGACCCTCTCCTGCCCAGTGTTCAACAAGATGTGTTCGCTTACCATCCACAAGTCATTTTTATTAATGAAATAATATTTAAACAATTTTAGTAGTTCATTTTCCCTAAAAAATATGATTTATTTTGTGTGTAATAATTAATTCATTAAGATATCCTGACAAACAATGGAACACAAAGGCCAATATTTTCTAGAGTTTCTCACAAAGAAACAAAACAACATAAAATCTGTAAAGTACATTCTTGAGGACAATAAGCACTTTCCCCGGAACGCTGTGAAAAGAAAATAAATTCTCCTGATATGGACGTCCGTTTAAGAGCAGGAAAAGAACAGAGGAACGATAAGGCTTCACACAGAGCAGACATCCAAACAATGGGAGTCACCAGGACCTCAGCGTACAAAGTTCCTCCAAGAGAACCTTCTGAGTGGATCCTCCATGATCTCCGAAGGGTCCAAGGATTGGCTTTCTTTTTTTGGTTCCCAAATCAAATATTGGGATTTTCTTTCGGAGTTCTCATGAAACGCAGTAACAATAGTTTTCAGTAGACATTTTTCTACAAACATTCACGCCATTTTCCCCCCAATTGGTCAAATTTATAGCACTGCATCCGTGTTTCTATGTTGTAAAACTGACACCGAACATACAGTTTTACAACATAGAATTACATTTTACGCCTGTTTTTAACTGTTTAGTTGTATGTTGTATATTAATAGATTGTACCTTCGCTTCCTGACACTCTCTACAGTTACCAATCGAGAGCAGCCATGAACTGTAGCTCCAGGGTCATTTTTTTATGCTTTTTTCCTCCCCAGCGGATCTGCTTCCCGTTAAAGTCACTGTGACGGTGAGTGTGAACCAGGATGTCCAGCTGGAGGCCAAGATCAAGAAGCAAAAAAACAATGACATCTTATGGAAATACAATGGTGAGTCATCGGATATATATATATATATATATAGATAGATAGATAGATATAAATATATATAAATAACATGGTGTCACAAACGGCAATTTACAAGAATAAAGCTCGTGGCGCCTTCTAGCTGTACTGGGAATCTCAACATCACAACTCGCTGTTTAGTAGTTAAACCCCAGAATTCCATTGTAGTAAAAATGGAGTGTAGACGACCACAAATACAAAGAAGTCAACCACTCGCCGCACCGTCGCAGGGGTATTAATAATATATGGGAACCGGCTTTTCTTTCAGGAACCTTCACACAGACGACATACAAGGAGGGGGTGACTGATGGAATTGCCCGGCTGACCATCAGAGGGGTTAAAGTGAGCCAGGCAGGCGTGTACAGCGCCGGGTTCATCGGGGCAAGTCCTCTCCTGAATGCCTTCTTCAGGCTCATTGTCAGAGGTCAGTAAAGCCCCGTCGGATATCACTGCGTGTATGGATGCTCCTCAGACCACAGCTGGTTACTCCAGTTTTTATGGATTCTGGTGCAAATTATCACCATAGCAACCAGAAGAAACATCCTGTTGGTTGCTATGGTGATAAGACCACTTTTAAAAAATTTCCACTTTTAATACATAATGGATAATGATGTAATAATTTAAGGAGGATACCTTTATTTCTATCATATTTTTATTTCCGGTGGTCTGTTGGTATACTTG
Source organism: Spea multiplicata (assembly GCA_009364415.1). Taxonomy (NCBI): domain Eukaryota; kingdom Metazoa; phylum Chordata; class Amphibia; order Anura; family Pelobatidae; genus Spea; species Spea multiplicata. The sequence continues at coordinate 19,466 of VKOC01019507.1, read as the reverse complement.
GCACAAGGAGACATGATTGTTTTCTAGCTAATAGTCATTTATACAAGAAAAAAAACGTAATGTTATGATCGTGCTGTAAGATAATTCTTCACGGAATTACACTTCTTCTTGCAGGGTGTCCTGATAACAAATGGGGTCCCTCATGCCAGAAAGAGTGTCTTGATTGTCTTAATGGTGGGATTTGCCATGACAGCAGCGGAGAATGTATCTGTGCCCCGGGATTTATGGGAACCCATTGCGAGAAAGGTATCTGATAAAAAAAGAGAAACGTGTAATAAAAATCAAACAAGGAGAATAAAATTATCTGCCGGAAGTCATTTCCATTGCTTTCCCAAACTGAAAAAAAATACAATTTCCAAGAATTCTTTTCAGAATGTGATTCTCACGGATTCGGTCATTTTACTTTACGACAACGTCCTCATACGGTAACAGCCAAGCGCTGATTATGGTTCATGGTTAGTGGACCCCAAGAGACCTAATATTTATTTTTTAGATTTCTCTTCCAATTCTAATGGTTGTTCTCTTGTTTTTCTATATTACAGCCTGCAGGGAAGGAACCTTTGGCAGAAATTGCCGGGAGACGTGCAAAAGAGAAAACGGCTGTAAAGGTCTCATTTTCTGCCTTCCTGACCCATACGGTTGCTCGTGTGCCAGCGGCTGGACCGGCCCGAACTGCCAAACAGGTGCCCGATTGCTGCAATCCTAACCATTCTAACCATATTGCTTAAGTAAACTTTTTAAAAGCTCTTATCGTAAATATATTTTGTTTCAAGAGGCTGGCGTCTTGGGCGCCCTCTCACGTAAATGTAATATGTCACATTAATGCCCACCGTCAATGGTGGAAGACCTCGAGATGCAGCATTGCATTACAAATGCATAAAATACCCCAGTAGACCCCTCGGTCTTATATATGGTGCGGACTAATTGATCATGTGTCGTGTTGGCAGCCTGTCCGGAGAATAAATACGGAGCAAACTGTGCCTTGCAATGTGAGTGCGAGAGCGGAGGATCTTGCAACAGATTTAGTGGCTGCGTGTGCCCGTCGGGCTGGCACGGAAAAAACTGCGAGAAGTCAGGTAAGTTACTAACTGCCATCATCCTTCAGTAAAGATGGCGCCATTTGTATTGATAGGCAACTTTCCGAACCGCTAACAAGGTTACGTGAACACTTTGACTCGTTCCATTATTGCAGAATATATATACTCAACACGCATTACCTAGTCCTGAATTAAACACATTGTATCTTCATAGAACAGGGGTGTCCAACCTGCGGCCCTCCAGCTGCTGCAGGACTACATCTCCCATACTCCTCAGCCAGCCCCAAAGCTGAAAGAGCATTATGGGAGATGTAGTCCTGCAGCAGCTGGAGGGCCGCAGGTTGGACACCCCTGTCATAGAAGAAGCACAAATGGATTTAGTCAGGGGGTTGACTGTAATTACAACTGCAAGTAATTACTTTAGGAACACCTTTAGAGCTAAATGCCCTTAGATCAGAGCAGCCCATGAAGAAAGTGCCCCTCTTACCCCTTTGCTGTCCGTTCACTGACTAGCTCCTCAATAGTGACCCGTCGACACCTGCCCTGGCAGCCATGAAGATTTGCACCGCATTCCGATGACATACTTCTTTGGATTGTTGATACGTTTGTCTCTTTTCACTTTGCAGACAGGATTCCCCAGATCATAGACCTGCCGTCCGAGATCGAGTTCAATGTGAATTCTACAGCCCTCCTGACATGCGCGGCATCCGGTAACCCCCAGCCTGTGCGGGAGAGCATCGTGCTACGTAGACCAGATGGCGCTGTGCTTGCCGTAAGTCTTTCCTTCAAGGAATCAACCATGTCGTTCAATTTTCAATTAATCCCAAACATAATATAGAAATTTTCATATTGCACTCACCACAAAAGGTCTTCTCCTCTGTGGGACAAAACCTCTCTATCCCATTGGGTTTCTCTTCTTTCTCTTGCCATGGGTTTCTTCTTTTATTGTTTTCCTTTACCAGCTCACCGATATATTTATTTCTCCGTCTCCCCAATTGTTATCACTTTCTTCAGGCTAGTAAAGCAGTGTTAGACCAGGAGCGTAGCACCTGCGAGTTCATGGTACAGTCACTGAGCCTGGTGGACAACGGACTTTGGGAATGTCGCGTGTCCACCAGTGGAGGTCAGGACAGCCGAAAGTTCCAAGTACATGTTCGAGGTAAGAACATTTTTCTTGTGGCATTGAAAGTATTACCAAATATCTAAATTAAATTATTGTAATGATTTTTTACTACGTTTACCAAGGAATTATAATAGCGTGATGTATCAATGTGTATGTTCTCCGTGCAGAGCCCCCTGTTCCTTTGGAGCCACCAGTTTTGCTGGAAAAGCACAGTCGGAAATTACTTGTGGCTCCGTTTCGACGTTTCTCAGGCAATGGACCCGTTACTTCTGTGAAGATATTCTACAAACCCAAGGATGGCGACTCTCACTGGACCACTATCGTAGGTAAGATGAAGCTCAGGCCATGAGGATAGGTTACTTTATGTTATAGACAATGATCCAGGGTATGTCTATACTTTAATACATGAGTTCCTCCATGTTCCTTGCCCTATACACAGTAACTTTCTTGATGGGGTTGGCCAACTGTAATATTTTTGTGGCCAAATTTCTATTGTATAGGCAACCTTGCAAAACATATTAAGTACTCATACATCTAACCTCCTCCTCTGCTTTGATGCCAGCACTAGCATGTACATTTATTATGAAAAATATGTAAAAGTCATTAAAACTATATATATATATATATATACTGTTTGATAGCATAATAAATATTAATAAAAAATAATCAAAGTGACACTAAAATTTAAAGTAATAAATAAGTGTACAAAATGCTCTAATTATCTACAAGTGTCAAAAAAACAATATACAACCCAAAATGCAGTGAAAACAGTAAATACAAAGTGCTTAAAAAAAAAACCAAACCAAATAAAATTATTGCTAAATAAATACACATTAAATATTTAGACATATATGGTTTGATACTGTGTTTGAGTGAATGTACAAAAAACATTGTAACATTGTTTCATTTTCCACTACTTTATTTGGTTTGTTAGCATTTCTTTTTGGTGTTTTTTGAGCACTTTATATTTTACAGATAAGCTCTCGTTGTATTTTTGGTTTTATAAAATCTAATAAACCTCCTCTTGGAAAGACAGCTCCAAACCATATTGCTAGATTTCTCTGGATTTCTGTCCATTAACCAGAAAATACACTGAAATAACCTGTTTGTGACTCTTAGCTGAACAGAAAGACAACATCAGTCTGGAGAACCTCACGCCTCTCACGGCTTACCTGGTGCAAGTGCAGCTCAGCCGGCCGGGATCTGGCGGGGAGGGCTCCTTGGGGCCCTTGGCTATTATGGAGACAGATTGCCAAGGTAAGTGTGCTGCTGCAAAAAGGCATGTAACAACCGCATTTACCTACCTTTTTATGGAATCCTTTTGGAACGATTAGTCCACTAGATCTAGAAGTTGTGGGACTTAAAAATGTCTGATTTGACTGACGGTTCCTATAGAATTAGTATTATCCAATGGACAATGTCAACTATAATTGTACTTTTAATTAAGCACTTAGACAACTGGTCAATTTCGTCAACTGCCCCTCAATAAACCAAGAAAATTGGCTTCATCTAAATGGAGCTACAAGAACCAGAGCCATCATGGTCATAAAAGAACGATAAAATATAAATAAAATATAAATATATATAAAATCTGAATTCTTTTTTCAGAGCCTGTGATGAAGCCTGTCATCAAAGGTTTTTCTGTAGAGGACAGGAACACGCTGTATGTCAACTGGCAATTGCCCCCAGGGCCAGCGATTGGCACCGGCTTCTTGCTGCGAGTGTATCATCCCCATAACCACCTAGTTCGGCAAGAGAACATAACCACAATGCTCGTCATGTCAGCCCGGATGTACGGTCTCAGCACCAACAAGGAGTATGTCCTCAAAGTTCTAATCTACCATTGCACAAGTCTGGGTCCCCCATCTGATCCCTTTGTGATCACGATCAACAGCAAGGGTGAGTCATGGAAAGGATGAGGAAGCAGGGATTATTTCAATTTGTCTGCCAATCCAAGATGGCAGCCAAGACAGTTTGAACTGCGGTTGAGTTGACAGTTGGGTTCCTGTTTAATTAATAAAGCTAATTAAAGCTGAATTATATCAGACAACTCAATTGAGATGGCAATAACTGCTTAATTTATCTGCCAGTTCAATCCATCTTGGAATTTTGAATAGACCATTGACTCATCTGTATAGACGAGAACTCAAACCCTGGGATCTGCAATGTCTCTGTAGAGGTCATTCATAAATTCATGTAAAAAAGAGGGTACATTTGTTACTAATACAATGCAATGCTTAAAAATATATTAAAATATTTAAAAGTACTATATAAATCAGAGACATGCAGTGTACATAACATCTCTGACCCTGTAGGTCCATCGCCCCCAAAGGATGTCCATGCAATCCCTATTTCCAGGGACACTGTGAAGGTCCCCTGGTCGCCCCCCGATGACCCAAATGGAGGAATCATTAAGTACACAGTTGAGAGCCACAGAGTAGGAGTCCCCGGCGAGCAGCAATGGGCCGACACCGAGAACCAAAACCAAACATGGTATATAATCAGCGGCCTGAACGCCAGCACCGAGTACCAGTTCCGCGTGCGTGCGAACTCCAGGGTACCGGGAGACTGGAGCCAGCATGTCACAGCATCCACTAACAGTGAAGGTAAGAAAAAAGGTGTCCAGTCTCACGTGTATTCACTTTAAATGCTCCATGAGACTCACCAAGATGTCCAACCTTTGCTTACGTGTATATGGTAAATTCCCGGGGTTATTGCATTATTTAATTTTATTATTCTTCAACCTTAATGCTAAGCGATGTTCCTTGGTATTTCTTATTTTGACTCCACAACCACAATCATGTGACAACACTGAAGGCTGGGTCAGTTAATATTGTGATTTTGTTATTATGTTTTCCCCTTAGAGTTACAAGATATTATACCCAGCATGGAGTTCCGGAATCCTCAGTCCTCTGGATCGGATCACCAACTAATTGTGGCCATTATTGGGTCGGTTTCAGTCACCTGCTTCACCATCATTGTTGCTCTTCTTGCCCTCTTCTGTATCAAAAAGAACTTATTTCGCCGGAAGAGAATGTTCACTTACCAGTCTGGATCCGTAAGTAACATTATTAAATTAATAGATTGATAGACCACTCTAGAACCCAACGCATCCGTCGGGAACCAGCTGAAAAGGGGGACCATAGGAAAACAATTATCAAAAGAACACAAGCTCACTTGCCATGTCAAAGCACCCCATCGAAGGTGGGGTGAAAATACTGAAATACATTGTGACAAAGCTAAGACGGGACAGAGGGGCTTCCATACCACCTAAATATCAGTGATAAGAAAGAGCATAGGAAGTATTTCATGTACATATATGTAGGTTTGAATTTAAGATCTGCTAATTTATTGTGTATTTTGGCTATAATATATATATATTTGGTGTTGTCTAAGGGAGAGGAGACCATCTTGCAATTCAGTTCTGGAACGCTGACCCTGACTCGGCGCCCGAAACCTCAGACGGAGCCATTCTCCTACCCGATTCTGGAATGGGTAGACATTAAATTTGAAGACGTCATCGGAGAAGGAAACTTTGGCCAAGTCATCAAGGCCATGATTAAAAAGGACGGCGTGAGGGTGAATGCGGCCATCAAGATGCTGAAAGGTGTGGAACCTACAAAAAAACAACGCGGTTTGTTCTCTTGTGGATGAGCTGGAGCGACATTAATATTCCTGGGTTACCCACCATTACTCCATTACTCATCTGACTGCGGTATCTTGGGATCATGGGTGTAGTTAGGGGCGGCTTTATGTTTTTAGGGGGTCCTAGGCAAAAAGATGTGGGTGGCCATGATGGCCAGGTTGTGCAAATAATGATAATTAAACAAAACCACAAAATAAAATGGACCTCAATGCCCAATACTTAAGATCACCATACCAAAAGCCATGGCCATGCCATGTTGTCAGATCGTTCTTCTTAGGGGAACAATTGCCCAAACCACGCTTTTCTTACATGTGCTTTTTGTCTAATTATCATCTCGGGAGAAAACAAAGCTTTTCTGCTACTTTATCTGCTTCTACGGTAGCAACACCACAAGATATTTTATTCCTTATGGCTGGCATTTTATTTTCTTATCTCGAGGCGAGAATGTCCTATAGCCTACATTTTCTGTTACTTCGAAGGGTTTTTACTTCTCTTAATACATATTACATAATGTAAGGCTTTAATGACATCACAACCAAATGAAGCATTTCTTCCTGATCGCAGTTGTCGGGCGCGAACATCTCACCACTACACATTAACTGACCTGTATTTATCAGCTATAGCCCTGCGTGCTAATAAAATATGTCTCCATTCCAGAATTTGCATCGGAGAACGATCACAGGGATTTTGCCGGAGAGCTGGAGGTGCTGTGTAAACTCGGCCATCACCCCAATATCATTAACCTACTGGGAGCCTGCGAGTACCGAGGTATTACACTATTACGCTAATTATCATTATTATTCATCTGTTCCAAATGAAGTCAACATCAAGGACAAATTTAAAATTACTATTTATTTTTTCATAATTCATTTGGCTATTTATTATTGATATAACTATTTTTTCACATATTTATTTATTTATCGACCATTGATTTTATTATTAATGAACTATTTCTATTTTAGGCTATTTATTAACCGTAGTTCATACTACACATGGTGTATTTTTAAACCATTATTTAATGCTATTAATTTATTAATTATCTATTAATTTATGAATTCGTTTTGGGGAGATTGTAGAATTCTAGATTGGTGTTTTTTGCTGGTTTATCACCTATTCTGTGTTATATTGGATTCTAAGTGACACAAAAGAACTCTTTCCCCAGGTGGGATCTATTTTATTTTTATCGCTATAAGTAATTTTATTATAGTGGGGTTTTTTAGCGCTTTATTATATAGGTTAATTTAGGGAAGGGGCAAAAGGGTGCGATAACTGAATATAGTTATATAAATTGCTATTTAGCGCAGCTGTCACAGTTTAATATTGTTGGATTTCCTTTAATTTTGGTCTGCTGTTGAGGAGTGATAAATACACATATTTCCATATATTTATGTTTTATATATTTATATAAATATTGATTTATATCACTTTCTTTCCAATTGCCGATGTGTCAAGGTGTCATTACGTGGACATTTCTCTCTTAAACAGGATACCTGTACATTGCCATTGAATACGCGCCTTACGGGAACTTGCTTGACTTCTTACGGAAGAGCCGGGTTCTGGAGACCGATCCGGTATTCGCCCGGGAGCACGGCACGGCCTCCACGCTGACCTCCCAGCAGCTGCTGCAGTTCGCGTCGGACGTCGCCAAAGGAATGCAGTACCTTAGTGAAAAGCAGGTAGCGGTCGTTCTTTAAATGAAAAGATATAGAAGGAGCCTATAAAGGGATTCCATTATACAAAGTGTCACGATTCCACAGCCGCCACTTTCCTTTATCCGTGGATTTGGGTCCCGCAAACAAGCAGGGACCCTATCAGCCGTTTAACCTGCTCGTGTGGCAGTGCCGCTTATGATGTCGTTGAATGTGTAAACTGAGGAGTGTGATGTCATATTCCGTTTTTTGGTTTTTTTAAAGTTCATTCACAGAGACTTGGCTGCCAGAAACGTTCTCGTCGGAGAAAATTTAGCGGCAAAGATTGCAGACTTCGGGCTTTCAAGAGGAGAGGAGGTCTACGTGAAGAAAACCATGGTAAGAGAAGCAGAGACGTCTCGTTTCATTTTAAATCCATTGCAAGAATTATGAACTTTACTAAAATCGCAGAATCTGACAACAAATAAGGTCCATTCAGCCCGTCGAGTCTCCCTTTCCTTTCGTAAAGACTCAAACCTTAGTCCTTGGTCTTTTAGACTCACGCGCCATATGCCTATCCAATTCATGTTTAAATTCCCTCGCTGTATTAACCCCTACCGCCTCTGCTGGGAGGCTGTTCCACTTAGTAAGTCAAACTTTGTTACAGAGCATCTTGTGACTTTAAGTAAAACTACATGTTTTAATAACACTTACCAATTTTTGTATATTTATTAGTCAGTGTGAAGGGGTAAGGCGTTAGATGTTCCTCTTTGCTATGATTTATTATAATGAGTCCTGTTGACTTTTGGTATCCAAAACATTATTAAAAAGTACTGATCGCTTTAAAAACACATTAACACAAAAAATATACTAGTGGTTAAAGTTAACTTCTCGTACATGAAATCCGTATATAAGCTCGTATAACCGGCTGTTAAACACCCTGCCGGCCGTCTTCTGTTTTATAGGGGCGCCTGCCTGTACGTTGGATGGCAATAGAGTCGTTGAACTACAGCGTCTACACTACAAAGAGCGACGTGTAAGTTGTGCGTTTTACAAAATAAAGATCATATAAATGGGATGCGAGGTCGTGGGGGGGTCGGGAAATAAATTACTATTTCTATTCTGTATTCCAATGTCATCGGATTTCTTTCCCCAGATGGTCCTTTGGGGTCCTGCTTTGGGAGATTGTAAGTTTGGGTAAGTCGTATGTTGCACCAAGGTTTGAGGAAAAAGTCATATGAGGGAAATCCGCTTTATTGGCTGCTTACATACCTCCCAAGTGTCCCTGTTTGGGAAAGGTAGTCCTTACTTTAGCCCTAAGATCCGTAAAAGATCAGACTAAGAATCCCCCCCCACTCCATTTTACATTCTCAAGGTTCTTACCCCCCCATATCTGCCCCTTTTACCTACCTGCCCTCAACCCCATTCTCCAGTTCCCTTGAATCCATTGACATGGTGATTATTATTATGAACTGAAAACACGTTATATCTCATTCAGTAATGCTCATTTACGTTACCTTTTCTCCAGGTGGGACTCCGTATTGTGGAATGACTTGTGCCGAGCTGTATGAGAAGTTGCCACAGGGATACAGAATGGAAAAACCACGGAATTGTGATGATGAGGTGTAAGTGGACATCCTTGCCTTGTTTCAGGCAGAGTGTGTGAGCATATTGTGTTAGTGTGTCACTGTATGATGTTAGAGTGTGTGAGCATATTGTGTTAGTGTGTTACTGTATGATGTTAGAGTGTGTGAGCATATTGCGTTTGTGTGTTACTGTATGATATATTTGACCTTTTTAATTTGATGGATATATATATATATATGATAACTTGCAAATGCTCAAAATGTGGCAACATGGCTCATAAGTTGGCTGAGCGTCTTGCCAGCTGTAACTCATCTGAGTTTAAAAGAATAAGGGGATTTCTTGTTCCAGGTATGAACTGATGAGACAATGCTGGAGGGACCGACCTTACGAAAGACCACCCTTCACCCAGATATCGCTGCAGCTCATCCGCATGCTAGAAGCCAGAAAGGTACCTCCCTAGCCGATTCTTTGCGTCATCGTACATTTTGGGCCAATGTTTCCCTTAATCAGGTTTTTTATAGAAAATGTCTTCTCGTGATTCAGTGTACTGTGTGAGCTCGGTTAGAAATAGAAATCCTGCACCCAGGCATCGGTAACCTAAGGCTCACCCCCCTGGGTTGCAGGAAAAGACCACCGATGTCTATCAGCTCCAACCCTTGTCTGATTAAACCTAAAAGGCGCCAAATTGTAAACTTGCCGTAAAGCCACCCAAAAAGCAATCATCTGATGCAAACTCTCTCACGTTCCTGCACTCTCTCTCTCTAATATTCAGGCATACGTGAACATGGCTCTGTTTGAGAACTTTACCTACGCGGGAATTGACGCCACGGCTGAGGAGGCTTAAAGGACCCAGGACTGTCATAAGACGTCATGGCATCAGCTGCTGGACATTCGGACTTATTGAACATGACCCCCAGGGCTGTGCCGTAGCCCATATTAAAACGGACGTTATCGCATGATAAAGCTAACGGCGGGACGCTGCGGTTCCTACGGGGAGCCTCTCGCACAGCCAGCCGCGCATGCATAGGACTACCGCACGGTGTGGATTTGTGCCTTTTAAATGGTTGTCTACTTGTTGTTTATACATTTTGCGTCTATTAATAGTGTGCGTGTCTGTCGACGGGTGATAAAAAAAAATGTGAGGCCAGCCTCGCTATTGTACAGCTAAATACTGCCATATATATATATATATATAAAAATGTATCAAGTCCATCAATGTTTGTGTAATGTACAAAATATTGCGTAATGATTCAGTGGTTTTCTTTTATGCAAAAGAGGAATGTGAAATTCTATTTTCCCGAGCCTGTATCGTGAAAAATATTATGCCGTTTGTTATAATAAAGGTTACATAAAATCATCATTGCCAAAAAGTCAGAGCATGGAACGCCTGTGCGGAAAGCTAACTGATCATTTTATACAACTATATTATTATTATATATTTTATTATATTAAATATATATATTAATATAAGTGGGTTATTATAAAAAAAAAAGTTCTAGTTGAAAAGTGATCTCACAGTATCACCATGGCGACAACAGAATGATGTCAACAGCAGAGATATGGCTAAGTCCATTTTTAACATTTTGCCCCTCGAATTGTTCTTTATAAATAACGTATAATTTTAATTGATCTATTCCTAAAATAATAACTGTGCATCGCTGCCTCTTTTTTATCAATTAATTACTGAAATCATACAATTTGCCGTAGGATATGAGCCATTTTGCCCATCTTTTCAGCAAATTTTTTCTACCTGCTGTATGACCTCAAACTTTTACTTTGCCCCTTCCTATGCGCATTATATAGTTATAGTTACCCCATCCAGGCGTATTCTCTGCACTGTACTAACCTCTAACGCATGAAGCAAGCCTATAAACAACAGTATCATTGATTAAGAAGGAGATAAATGATTGATCCATGGCCTTAGACTCTAGCAAGATGGTGCTCATTGTCCACATGGGCCATCTTTCACACCTATGTTTTAACCTAAAACTTGTGTTTCGATGATCTTTTATTCCTCCCCTCCATTTAATCCTCAAAAACACCCCTGATCATTTTTTTTTAATTATGTCTTCTTCACTGGGCTCTGGAGATGACCTTGGGCTGTTGGATCTTTGATTTGCTGTAACTCAACTAAGACCGGGTTCCAGAACTCGCTTGTTTTAGCGTGATTATGTGTGCAGGCAGGCGAACGTCCAAGTAGCCCTAATTGTCATGGTTCAAAATGATGACATGACACCTTTGAATGGAGATCCCATGATCTAGATCCAATTCAGAAGATCGCCGCTCTAAAGTTCTCTCTCGCCCCTGGCTTCCCCCCTCTGCCGTCTCTTCTTATTTCTCTGCCTGGTTCCTGCTGTTAGAGATCAGAAGTCTCCCCCTCTGTGGCCACCCACAGGATGCACAGCCTTCTCCGACCCTGTCAGATGGCTGCTCACCACACACTCCGGTGGTTTGGGACTCCCTCCCTCGCCCCCTCAAGACATGCATTTCCTGAGACTCCAAGTTATTTGTCAAGATAAGTCTCTGGCGGAACATTTATAGTAAACTCAGCGGGAAAGGGCAAACAGGCACCTTGTAGGATGGAGAGCAAACAACGTAGTGTGCACCTCCTGGTGTGTTTGTGGGTCTTTATCTCTTTATTTCGGCACACTGTCCACCCAATGTCCATCACAGATCAAGGTAAGTGCACTCTCCGGCCGGGTATGGCTGCCAGCTGCCCTCCCGACAGGTGGAATTATACAATTTGGGCTACTTTTGCCAGCCGTGTGTTCATAACAGGAGCAGATCTTGGCTGTGGTCACCGTAAAAAGCCTTCTGGATCGGCCTCATCACCTGCCGGCATTTTTCCTAAAATGTTAAGGGTCATCGACCGACAATTACAAGTCATTTTCACAAACATTTGCCCATAATTAGTAAAAAAAAGCCATCTAGATGCCAAATTTTTCTGCAGGACATATTTCTAGACTCATACCTCCTTTGATGAAGGCACCTGTAGACAAGCAGGGATAGGTAATGATATGGGGGCACCAGTAAGGGCTGGCAATAGCCTCATATAGGTTGTTTAGATTTGAAAATTTTTGCTACCAGAATATTTTCTCAACTTTTACTCAAAATCCCAATTTTATACATTTAGCGAAAGATCTTTAACAAACGGCGATGTACGTCATGAACTGCGGGACAATGCGGTGTTCCAGGCTTGAACTGATGCATTTTGTTGAGGCTGATACTCTGTCTAATCCCCCCCCCCCCCCGACACAATACAATCCTGCAGACTTTAACGCAATGCAATCCATTATTAGTATAAATGCATCACTTCCCTTTTACATGTATTTCAAAACTAAACCCTGACACCCGCTGGAAAAAAAAAACTTGATAAATGTCCAATGTTTTCCTGATCTGCGAAAACCACTAAAAAAACACAAACCGAAACGCCCCGAAATCTATTCTTTTTACCATTCTATACCTTCCCCCGTCACATTTTTCCTACGATAACCCAGACTTTTTCATCCATTTGTCCATCATTTTTCTCTCTACCGTATTCATATCTGTCTTTTCTCCTCCATTCCAACGTATTTTCCTCCATCTCGTTGTCCTCTCATGGTCCATCCCAATGAGTCTAGAAGACTCAGGTTGGACAAATAACAGTAACTATGTATATAAGATCTCTACATTTCTAGAAGAAACAATATCCTATTCCGCAGATATTAAGCTCGTGTCCGCGGACGGAAAGAACCCCCACTGTTTTTCCAGATATTTTGAGGACCTCGCGTGTTTTTGGAAGGAAGAGAAAGTTGACAATGAGGAGGCTGATGCAGAAGATGGATTACGCTACGCGTTCTTCTACCGCTACGCAGAGTAAGTCAACCCGCGGGAGAAACGCCGGACTATTAACAACAGAATAATATCAAGGCGGACTAGATACTTAGTCTCGGATCTGCCAAAGGCTTGGTTCAGTAAGGGTTAATAGACTACACGACAGCTAAGTAGATTGACACCCTTAGGGATGTTTCTAGTTGATCTGGGTCCATAAATATAAGAAAATGTGTAATCTGTAGCATAAGGATTTAAATGGAAACAAAATAATTATAACACTATGATACGTTGTATATATTATTATTATTATTTATTGTTTTATATAGCACCATCAAATTCCGTAGCGCTGTACAATGGGTATGTCACTCCCCTGCTGAGATAGCAGCGCTAAAGGGGTTCTTATTTAAGGATTCATGAGGATATAACATAAAGTTCTCATTAACATTAAACTTAGTCACAGAATGCCAAAAATGTATAATTTTACCGTTGCCCGCTTAACTTAAAGACTGCTTATAGAAAGATACAGATAGAGTACAGCGTGTGAGGTGGTCTGGCCGGGCCGTTAAGTTGCTTCCATACGTCTGCGGAGTAATAGATTGTGTGCTTTGTTGTTATTATGGAGCGTTTGGTGAGGAGCCACGATTTCTATAAGGAGTTTAAATCATAAACTCCGGGATAATAGTTCCCGGGCTACCAGACTCTCACCACTCAGCAGTCCCACTAACAGGAGTGCCGGTACCGGCACATCCCGGGGGGACGGGTGCTTGAGACTAACGGCGCCTCCTTCAGGCGCCCAAAAACCGCATAGGTCAGTTGCTAAATATTAAACTTTATTAAGTTTATTTAAGTGAGGATAAACAGCTTAATGTGTTTCGCTCTTAACTCGGAATATTTTATCTAGCTTAAAAACATTCGGTGCCTACATCAGAAATGTTTGCTAGTCTGACACTCAACGGTTTATCACAAATCTGTTTTCTCCCGCGCTTTCCGCAGCTCACCAGAGAATGAGTGTAATCTCACTGTACAACATGGCGGCCAAACGCTCTACGTCTGCTACTTCCCCGAAGATGATGTCCGTCTTTTTAGTGACCTTACTGTCTCTGTGAAGGATAGAGGCACGAACCGGACCCTCTACCATCGCACTCTTGAGGTGGAAAGTGTAGGTGAGAAAACTCAAAACGACTATTCTGCTAGCAAAGGAATTGGAGGGCATGAGTAACACAACAAGCCTTTTTTAAGGACAAGTTCTTTTGGTCTTCTTTGATCGTTATTGGCTTCCAGCAGCTTGGCCCATAATGGTTTATAATAAATCCCTGGGGTGAGGCTCTGTAGGACCATATAGATGAGCCTTTCTTATTGCCATCTACAAAAAACATCTCCAAGCTGGGTGGGCCATGGACAAAAAATAAAAATTGAGAACTATATCTCAGAATACCCCAAGATCTCCAAATAATAGCTCCACAAAATATTACGTGGACATACAAGAAAACCAAGGGAGATTGAACGCATGGGGCAAATCCCCCTATTGTTCCACATTTGTCCGTAAATACCCATGGGTTTAGTCAAACTTGATGGCTTGGAGATGGTGACGCTCACCTGCGTCAGATGGTGATAGCGTCATCCAGAGAGGAACACAAGACAATAGATGGCTTCGAGGTGAGAAGTCTTGGCCTCTATATTCTTGGTGTCCATTGGGCTTCAAAGGGAGTCATCTTTGTTAGTAAATGTTCTGATGGAATGTTGGAGAATTAATATAAATGGAAGGTACTTATTTTTCCTTTAGGATTAATAGAGCATCCCACAAACATCACGGTTTCCTGGTCAGGCAATGGGAGATCATTCCACCTAAACTGGAATCCCCCAAAACATGACTTCAGTCTATTCTTTGTATATGACATCCAGTACTGGGCAGAAAACTCATCAGACAAACACCATCAGGTAACAGTAATGTCATCTGGGATGTCTATATGTTACATATCTTAAGCCAATGCTACGAGTAAGACTCATATATTTTTGTATCTTGGCAGATTATCAGAGCAGACGAGTTACCGTGCAACCTCAACGACCTTAAAACGGACGTTCTTTACAACCTGCGCGTCCGTACCAAGATCAACAACGGGAATGAGACATTTTGGGGCCCATGGTCAGAAGCCATCACATTTTTCTCGCCTGCCTCTACAGGTAGCTCTTAGTCTATACAATACGTGGTAGCTTGCAACAAAGGAAGGCCGTACACAAGGGTAGAGTAGAGGAGAATCCCAACTGGGGACACAATTTAGATGTGAATATTTGTATGTCGAAGAAGGTCTGATAACCCAATGCATGGAGACCGTGCAGCGCCATCTACTAAAAATGGAACTCTTTATTGTTAGAAGGTCATTCGGAAGCCGGTAGCATTACTGGGCGTAATAGTTTCTCGGTGGTTGGTTTGTTCCACCATCACCAGCATGAAATTCTCATTCTCGGTGCAAAGAGCCAACTGACCTTGGCTAAACATGGGCTACACTCTCTTTGAACACTCACTGTCTCCCATAGGCTGATCACGGGAAGGAATAACAGATGAGCATGTAATGCTTTACATTAAAAACAGAGCAGATTGCAAGCTCTTTCACCCAAAACTTTAAGGGCTGAAGTTCAGTTCGCAAAACAATTATGGGAAATAGTTCCAAAAGAAGACTCCATTTAAAGGCTTTATCCCGTAACATTCTTTTTAATATGACCATCCTTCACGTAACATGTTAACTTGTTGCATTCCAGATAATATTGGGTTACATTGTTTCACCCCTGATCTTGTTTGGATTTGCTGCAACTGGAACCAGGTGGAAGAAGATATAGCGGGACTACAACAGCTCTTCTATCAGTACGGGTATAACGCAACTCTCTTTAATGCGATATATAGAGAACCAAAAGTAACAATAACAGGACTGGTTTTGAGGCTATTTTATATGAATTTCTCCTTGTTTTGTCTTATGGGTAAAATCACAAAGAGCAGAGTCCGTATAATTCTCTGACCTATATCTCCCTATTTGTTAACAGGGGACGAGGGTGGCAACCGTGCACAGAGGACATGCGCAGGACAGACTGTGACTGTGTGTTTAAGGGAGAAAACGAAACCCCGGTATCTATAGCAGTGAACGTCTCCTCTATCGCTAACGCCCCGCGTGTCTACTACAAGGAACCTTTCTGGATTAACCATGTGGGTATGTTATTAACCCAGCAAGGGTTTCTAATGAGCAGGGGAGGACCGGCAGCGTTCCGCAGAGGTGGAAGACAAGTCTTTCTCGTCAGCTTAGTAATAAAAATTAATAATAACATAATAATAATAATTACAATTAATAATAATAATATAATATACAATTTAATAATAATAAAATAATACTAATAATACAATTTATAATAATAATACCAATTTATAATAATAATTTTAAAAATCATAATAATGTTATATAATAGGCTCGATCTGATTATCTTTTTAGTAGATCAGTGTTGTTTTAAATGTATGAGATCAAACAAAGATTGTAGCCTTTTGAATATAACATGTATTTACTACATTCTGAGAATAATTCAATGTCTTTTCCTTTATATTGAATTGAATATTCTTATTTTATTTTCATTATTTTCTTTTAGTGTTTCCGCCTTCACCAGAACTGCACCTAAAGCAGCTGTTGGGGGGTAAAGTAGCAGTGAACTGGACAGTCCCTATGGCAGAGTTTGAAGAGGATATGAGTTATGAGATCCGATTCTCCAAAGACAAGGGCAAAACCTGGAAGGTATGAGGATACGGGTCTGCTGCAGCTAAATGCTGAAAAGGAATGGAGTAAGAGGGGATAGAATGGATGACAGAGGAAAGAAAGAAGGTGTGAAGAAGGACATTGTAATGGGAGAAAAGGTGGAGGAAAAATAGAATGGAAAAAAGAAGAATTGATACAAAGAAGAGGGAATGGAGGAAATGGAGGAAGAGTGGAGGAAGGAACGGTAGAACGGAGCAAATAGGGTGGGAGCAGAAATGCCCTGACAAGGAATGGAGAGAATAAATAAAATATTACAAGGAAATAAAGAATGGAGAAAGGATCAATAGAAGTGAAAAACTAATGGAAATGGGAAGGAAAGAATAAAAATTGTATACTGTGTGTCAGACCCTACAGGTTGCCCGTGGAGTTTCCCATGAAGTTCTGGATCTGATTTCGGGCTCACACTATTCCCTGCAGATAAGAGCCCGTCCCGGGGGAGAACACATCCAGGGCTTCTGGAGCTTGTGGTCTCCAGAAATGAACATCACACTCCCCTCCAGCAACGGTGAGCGATGGGAAAACCGAATATAAGAGAAAAAGAAAGAGAACAGGGAGATTTCGGGGATAAGCCTGGTTCTTGGGCGAAGGTCAACCTCACCGTCCAATCCATGCCAACCAAGTAAATCTTTAACGGGTCATTAACATGGTTTTATAGATGCAGATTTTACGCAATTTCTTGTGTTTTTACGTTTTGACAATATTTTTGTAAACAACAGAAACACTTTGTCTATTAAACGGTCCCTGCTTATACAGATCAGCCTATAGCATTCACCTCCTTGGCTTCTGTATTAAAACTCGGTCAAAGCAAAGCCATTGAGTGAGTTTTGTAGTTTGTGGACAAAAGTCACACCGAGTTCTTACGATAGTTATTATTAACAATTGTGTTGATATTTCAGCAGTAATAGAACAGAAACAGGGGATAAAATGTAACAGAGATGGATCTTTGTTATATTGAGGATTAACTGTTTTTTCTTTTTAGGCTGGATGGTCAGCATTATAGCCGCTGTGTCATTACTAGTCCCTGGATCCGCCGTCTGTATTTACTGCATCTTCCGCCCTGCCTGTGGGTAAGAAAATCCCTCTAATGGACGTTCTTCCTTTCGGATCTATAGGGGTAAAGACGTTCCCACTTTTAGGCGACACGTAGTACCATTAGTTTAAATAAAACACTCTTACAGCACGTTCTAGGGTTCTAGGATTATCATCAAAGATCAAGATGAGGTCACATAGGTTTTCAAGAAGTACGAGGTCTCTTCTATAGAACGATGCGGCACCAGAATTTTTGTTGGACTACGGCAGGTTGAATCACTTTGTTTGTGGGAGTATTTATCGGTCTGGTACCCGGGCATCACCCAGGATGGCGGTAGTCGGGTGTTTTTAATTGTTTTAATTTGTAGTAAATTGTAGAGTCAGATCACAACTTTACTCTACTGAATGTGTTATTTGGGTTACAGGAAACTAAAGGACAAATTGTGGCCGCCTCTGCCAAATCTACACCGCGTACTGGACACGTTCTTAATGGAGATTCAGAAACAGTATCAGGTAACCCAACGCAGTTATTTTGGCCAAAATAAATTATTTTCTGGTAGAACGGTGCTGGACAATATCATCTTTACCTCCATACAAGTTGTTACTATAATAGATTCTTTGTGATGGACTATTAAAGGACTGATTCCACTTTATTACATATTCTAATGTCGTACATGTCACTGATTCTGGTGTTTTGTGACACTAGCCAAACTCGACGCTTTACGAGAAGCCCATGGAGGAAGCCCTTCAGCCGTCGTGCCTGGAAATTTTAGGGGAAGAGGCCCCTTCCACCGAAATGCTCCAGATATCTCGGGATTATGTGCAGCTGTCTCCTCCATTATATCAGAACGAGGATTTCTGGCCACATCTCAACCTAACCCTCAGCTTGACCGGCGTCAACCAAACCCCCAACGCCATCTCCAACCAGACGTACTTAACCACCACCTGGAACTTGTAACCCCTGGGACACTGACACGCTGGTTACCTGTCTCCTCCAGGTTTCGTTTTCTCTGTTTTAAGATGAATGAAGTGCCAAATAGGTGAAAGGGATATTAAATCCTATGAACTTGTGTAGCCCCCTTATGTAGCTCATGGACCAAAAATCACCAAATGCCACTTGGCTGTAAGTAGCACCATAGACTTTTCCAGTTTTATACAATAAATGTGTACAATATGTTGTGTTACATTGACTGCTGTTACATTCACTGCCCTCTAAATAAATATAAAATAATTCTCTATATATTCTCCATGTTTGCAGTATTATTATTATTATTTTTACCAAGGTCAGAATGATCAAATGCATGGAAGTTCTTCAAGTGATGTGCATGCTGGTGAGGAACACCATTGGGAAGCACCTTCAATGGACCTTCACCAAAGTCAATCTTGGCCAGATTACGGACAAAGTATCCAAGGGCAGGTATAGAGAGACACCTTAAGGGCAACGTCGGAGAGACCAACCTATAATCGCCGTGGCATTCACGAAGAGGCTTATCATGAGCTCCTCCAAGGAGACCACCATGGAGTTGGGTTCTTTTTCTAGACTGCACTCGAGTCTCCCAGGATATTGGATTCTTGACCAAGCATCTCCAATTTGAGGTGGAGGGAAGAGTTTACCCTGCATGATGCATACATAATATGAAAAATGTTTGCTTGCTGACTTAGCTATGAATTATATGGAGTCCTTGTCTCTTTTATGTACACAGTGGTTGTACACGCACAGCTTCCAGCAATCCTGAGATTTATGACACAGGCGAGAACATAAACCTGGTTGGCGTGACTGTTGGCAGCTATAGGTCATGGGCTCAGTGTATC
>VKOC01019505.1:0-37303 GCA_009364415.1 Spea multiplicata | reverse complement strand
TGATCTCTGACAGCCAGGGACGGTCTGCGCGATGGACGCAGACAACCCCCCCGCTGCTAATTTTTTTTTTATATTTGGCTATGTGAACCTAATCAGTTTGCACATTCTTATTAGGCAATATTATTATTTTTTTGTATAACTTTCTTTATTATACGAAGAAGACAAGGCATATAAGAAAATAGCAAGGTAACATAACAACATATCAATAGGGTGAGCGCAGTCACCAACAGATAAATCACAAATCCAGCAATGCACAAATGAGGGAGTAGATAAAAAAGATCTATGGATTAGGAAGGACAGTATTACATACATTTCAGCAACAATAGGACAGAGACAACCATAAATTCATTAATGTCCCGATACTGGTTGATTGTCCTTTAAAACCTGAAGATAATACCACGCGTGGTGTGAAGTGCTTGAAATATCTGCAACCTGGTGTCTCTATTTAATGTCACAACATAGGGAGCCCAGCAGTTGAAAAAAATATTTGGCTTTGCTCTCCTTATGTAGAACAGAGTAAAGCCAATCCATTAGGAATAGAAAATATAAACGGGATAGAACTATAGGCAACACCAGCGGCTGAGGAGATATCTCCGCTTTGCTACCACCGAGAGAGTAAGCAGGAGAGAGCGTACTCCTGTGGACGGAAGGGGACATTGATCAGGAAATACACCAAAAATTGCCCAGTCCACCGAAATAGAAAACCGAATCCCCAGAGTATTAGTAATATAGAGTTGTAGTGCATTCCAGAATGGAGCAATAGAGCTACAGGACCATAAACAATGGAGCAGATCAGCACTGGGTGAGTTATATTTCCAACACCTGGAATGATCCACCAATCCTATTTGGGGGTAACATAGGCCCTATGTAAAATTTTGAGGAACATTTCACTATAATCCCTGGAAATTAAAATCTTAACGAGTAACAGGTTTGTATGTGGGAAGTCAGTTTTCCAGGAGGTAAAGCCTGCCCCTTGGGTATCCCAATCAATAGTAGGCCTGATAAGTTTATATATTGTGGCCATCCTAAGTACTGTGGTGGGGGACAGTATTGTCAGACGGTCCAAAGGTTTGTTAAAGTTTCTTCCGGAGAGGTAAGGTAAGATGGTATTAAGGTAAAATGGTATTCCGCAATTAATTGCGGAGTTGAAAATAATGGAGAGGGTGGGCGTTAAAATGTTGAAATTTAGCCCAGAACTGCAACAAAGACAACACCTTGCTCCCCTTTGGGTCCAGGAAATCCCCGATCATGCATCCCCCTCTGAGCCAAAAGTTGAAAGACACCATCCTCCCTGCCATGCTGAAACCACGGGGTACTAACCAACGGGATGAATCCAGAATAATGGACTTCCAGGCCCAGACGGCGTTGAACACGTTCCCAGGCCCATAAAGGGTGATACAGCAGCGGGTTAGAAACAATGTCTGGGGGCCAACTGGCTTTAGGAAGATGCAGGAGGGAGGCCAAAGAAACATGTGGAGACATTTGTTGCTCCAAGGATACATTAGCGAAGCGGGAGCAGCGTCGAACCCAATGCACCGCAAAGCAATAATTGGACACTAAATTATAATGTAACAAATTCGGGAGATTCGCGCCTCCGTTATGAACCGGCTGCTGAAGTTTGACCATCGGAATTCTGGCCTTTTTGTTACACCATAAAAATGTATAGAGTAATTTATTATGATATCGGATATCCGCTTTTCTCAAGGCAATAGGCAACATTTGGATTGGGTACAGTAGTTTAGGGAAGAAAACCATTTTATAAAGATGCTACCTACCCAGAAAGGAAAGGTTAAATTTGTACCAGGTCTGAAATGAGTTCTCCATTTGACGTAAAAGTGGAGTAAAATTCAATTTATAGAGATGTGCCAAATTTGTAGGAACAACAAGGCCTACTTCAGATATGGGAATTGAGTCCATTTAAAGGGGAACATCCCCTTCCAACCTTGTTTAGCATGAGGGAAGATGGTGAGCATGTTTTAAAATGATTAATTAAAAATCCTGATGCCTTGTGGAATTGATCAAGTAAATTTAGCAAATGGGGCATTGCCGCTTTCGGGTTGGAGAGGTACAGTAAAAGATCAGCAGCAAAGGCAGCAATCTTTAGCTCGGTGTCCCCCACCCTAATTCCCTGAAGTTCAGCAGATCGCTCAATAATACAGATGAGAGGTTCGATCGCCAAATGAAAGAATAGAGGGGATAAAGGACACCCCTGACGTGTTCCTCTGCCTAAAAAAAAAAACAATGGGAGTTTATACATATTTACCGTCACCTGAGCCAAAGGAGAGTGGTATAGTGCCCTAAACATCTGTATGAAAGGTAAGCCAAAATGGTGAAAAACTAATGAGATAGGGCCAAGAGATCCTGTCAAAGGCTTTGTCAGCATCACAGCTAACAACTATAGAGGATTTACTTTTTGTGAGTTTAGAAGTGACAATTGCTGAAATTAGGCCTCTGATTTTCCTGTTCACCCTTTATTACCCTACTTAATTTTCTGTCATCGGCAAACACTGAAACCCAGCTTCCTATGCCCACTAGGAGATCATTAATAAACAAATTAAAAAGAAGCAGACCCAGGACAGATCCCTGAGGTACTCCACTTATCACATCTAAGAACTTCTCATTTACCACCACTCTGTGTTCTGTGTTCTATCTTTCAGCCAATTCTTAATCCACAGACAAACATGTGGCCATAAGCCTATTTCAGTCAATTTGTACAGTAACCTTTTGTGTTGAACCGTGTCAAACGCCTTCGCAAAGTCTAAATATAACACATCTACTACACCACCCATATTTCTACTCTCTACTTCATACAATGAGATTTAGTTTGACAAGATCTGTCTTTCACAGAGACAATGTTGGCTCCTGCTAATGAAATTCCTGTTCAAAATGAAATTTTGAAATATAAAAAAATGAAATATGAATTAAGCTTGCTAACGTTGGCCTTTTTTAAAATTCAGTGTTTTGGTGGGACCCATACTAATTTGCCTTTTTGAATTAATCTCAAAGGATACCATGTAATGTGACTATTCCCCAAGTGCTCCCTTACTTGGATATTTGAAAAAAGCTTCTCATTGTTAGTTATTACCAGATCCAGACAAGCATCCCCTCTGGTTGGTGTCTGTACTAGCTGAGACAAAAAATTGTCATTCAACAAATTCAGAAGCTTAGTAGAGTTAGTAGTTCCATTTTTCCAATCTACTGTGTAATTAAAATCCCCCACAATGATGGTACACCCTTTTTGAGAAGCCTTTTCTATTTGCTTTAATAGTTGTGATTTATCAAATTCACCAATATTTGGTACTTTGTAACAAATGCCCACTAATATTTTCTGGACAGTTCAACCCTCACTGACTGTCTCAACCCACATTGTCAGTACTGTCATTATATATATATATATATATATATCTTCTTGCAAATGAGGTAATAATGCTGAGATACAAACCCCCTCCACCTCTTTTTGTTTGAAATATTTTTCCTAAATAGCATGTAGCCCTCCATATTGATTGACCTATCATGTGTGTTATCACACCATATTTCTGTTACGCCTATTAAATCATAGTTTTCAATACCTGCTACCAACTGCAATTCCACTATCTTACCAGTTAAACATCTGGCATTTGCAAGCATACACTTAATGCCACCACCATGTTCCCTTTGTGATTTATTTTTAAAGTTGTTTATAGGCTTCTCCCTATACTAACCAAGCCCCCAGATCCACCCACCTTGGGACTAAGTTGCATTCCCTTTCTATACTGTCTAGCCCGGTGTTTATTGCCCCCCCCCATTCCTAGTTTAAAATCTCCTCAAAGGGTCTAGCCATCCTTTCCCCAAGCACATATGCATTCAGGTGCAATCCATCCTGTAGAGACTGAACCCCAAAGCAAAATCAGCCCAGTGTTATAAAAACCCAAAGCCACCATGAAACTGAAACACTGAATTTACCTTTGTTCCTTTACTCCTATGCGGCACTGGATGCATAAACTGTACACTTAGAAAACAGCAAGTCACTTAGAGAAAAGCAAGCCCATACAGTATTACTGAGATTTGGCTATCTTTCTCAGTCTGTGAAAGAGGCGCATGGACCAATCCGATCAGCAATGCGAAGAAGGGGGAGACCCCGCTTCTAAAACACAGCAGCCACAGAGAAGAAGGGGGAGACCTCGCAGCAGCCGCAACCGCTGCTGAGAAGAGAGAGATCCAGCTCCTCATCATTGTCTTCACACCCTCTAGCAGTGCTGGCCAAGTTGAAGATGCCCGTGGAACGGATGTAACGGAAATGATGTAACAGACCAGACAATCTGGCGCCAAAACCTTCCTTGCTCTATTTAAGCCCTCATGAACCTTTGGACTTTGCCTTTTGATGGTCATGCCTATATCCTATAGTGCCTATTCCCCAGTACGCGTTTATTCTTGTTTATTCGTTGATGGCTAGTTCCACACTGTCTGGCGCCCTGACCTTGGCTTGTCTGACCTTGAACCTATATCTTGCGGTCCTGCCTGATACCAGTGTCTCCTCCTAAGTTGTGCATGATACCCTCCTAATTAAATCAGGTAAACTGTAGTTAGAGTCACCTGTAAATCCTGGTCTGAATTTTATAAGGCTGTTTGAGCACCAGCCCACCCTGCTCTTCTGGATTCGCCACCCCAGTGACCTCTAACACAATTTATAAGTCTCACACTAATATTTTATTAATTGTACTTATCTTTCCCTGGGGGTTCACATTTACTTGTAAGGGCTAAGAAAATTAGCCAAAGCAGCTGTATATGCCACCCATCCACTACTGTACCAACCTTTCTGTCACAATATATATACACTGACCAGCCATAACATTATGACCACCTACCTAATATTGTGTAGGCCCCCTTTTGCTGCCCTGACCCGTCGAGTCATGGACTCCACGTGACCTATAAAGGTGTACTGTGGTATCTGTCATGAAGACATTTGCCAATGCGACTTCTGTCTAGGGGCACTTGTAACCCACAATCTCAATCACTCGGATGAAACAAAATCAAAAAAGAAAAAATAGTGTAATAAAGTGAGACACTTTGGAAATAGAGAAACAGAAACTTCAATAGTTACAATATATATGAGCCTTTAAAGCCTCCACAAATGAACTCCTTGGAGTGTGTGTCAACCCCACGGGCATAGAAGAAAAGAAAATATATCTACCATAGGGTGATATCTTTCTGAACTGGTATATATGCAGTATATACCCATCCATCCACGTGATGTATCAGAGCAGGTCACCTTCTTCCATTGCTCAGTGGTCCAGTTTTATGCTTTTTGGCAGTGGACAGAGGTCAGCATGGGCACCGCGACTGGTCTGCAGCTACACAGTGCCATACGCAACAAACTGCGATACACTGTGTGTTCTGACACTTTTCTATCAGAGAAAAGAAAAAACGTTGGTGCCCTAAGCTGGTCTCAGGCTCAAAAATGCAAATGTATAAAATGAGGCCTACCAAACAGTGTGAGCATGCTGCAAATACAGTGTGTTGGCTGTACAATGTATACAAAAAACAAAATACTGTCTGCGCTTCTCACCCTAATAAAGTTGGCAACAAATATATAAACATAATATAAATGAGAGGTTTTGGTTATATGAATTGGCCAAAGCATAATTAAGCTCACCCGCCACGTCAAGGCACACTCTCAATAGGGTGAGAACCTACTCTCACCTCCTACATAGTGGGCACACAAAGCAGTTTATACTGCCACCAAAACCAGATTAATGTGTTGGGGGAGGTGCAATTAAACTTCCTCCCATTTAACCCCTGGACAGCAAGCTGCAACCAGACTGATGAGGAGCCAATAACCTCAAATATGTGCAAACAGGGAAAAGAAAAAATGTCGGTGCGCTAAGCTGGTCTCAGGCTCAAAACTACATGTATAAAATGAGGCCTACCAAACAGTGTGAGCATGCTATTTTCTATCAGAACCAGCATTCAGCAATTTGAGCTACAGTAACTCGTCTGTGGGTTTGACCACACAGGAGAGCCTTCACCCCCCCCCACGTGCATCAATGAGCCTTGGCTGCCCATGAGCCTGTCAAGGGTTCACCACTTTTCCTTCCTTGGACCACCTTTGATAGATACTGAACAGTGCAGACCAGGTACACCCTACAGGAGCTGCAGTTTTAGAGATGCTCTAACCCAGTTATCTACCCATCACAATTTGGCCCTTGTCAAAGTCCCTCAGATCCTTATGCTTGCCCATTTTTCCTGCTTCCAACACATCAACTTTGAGGATGAAATGTTCACTTATCCCACCCACTGACAGGTGCCATAATAACAAGACTATTAGTGTTACTCACTTCACCTGCCAGTGGTCATAATGTTATGGCTGTACATATATATATATATATATATATATATATATATATATATATACTCACTGGCCACTTCATTAGGTACACCTTGCTAGTACTGGGCTGGACCCCCTTTTGCCTTCAGAACTGCCTTCATTCTTTGTGGCATACTTTCTACAAGGTGCTGGAAACATTCATCAGAGATTTTGGTCCATATGGACATGATGGCATCACAGAGTTGCTGCAGATAGGTCGGTTACACATGAAGTGAATCCCAAAGATGCTCTATTGGATTGAGATCTGGCAACTGTGGAGGTCATTGGAGTACAGTGAACTCATTGTCATGTTCAAGAAACCAGTTTGAGATGATGTGGGCTTTGTGACATGTACATTATCCTGCTGGAAATAGCCATCAGAAGATGGGTACACTGTGGTCATAAAGGGATGGACATGGTCAGCAACAATACTCAGGTAGGCTGTCGCATTTAAACGATGCTCAATTGGTATTAAGTGTGCCAAGAAAATGTCCCCCACACCATTACACCACCACCAGCAGCCTGAACCATTGATACAAGGCAGGATGAATCCATGCTTTTATGTTGTTTACATCAAATTCTGACCCTGCCATCTGAATGTCGCAGCTGGAATCGAGACTCATCAGACCAGGCAATGTTCTTCCAGTATTCCATTGTCCAATTTTGGTGAGCCTGTTCTTAGCTGACAGGAGTGCCACCCAGTGTGGTCTTCTGCTGCTGTAGCCCATCTGCTTGAAGGTTCGACGTGTTGTGCGTTCAGAGATGGTATTCTGCATACCTTGGTTGTAATGAGTGGTTACTTCTGCCTTTCTGTCAATTTGAACCAGTCTGTTTATTCTCCTCTGACATCAACAAGGCATTTTCGTCCACACAACTGCCGCTCACTGGATATTTTCTCTTGTTCGGACCATTCGTTGTAAACCCTAGAGATGGTTATGCATGAAAATCCCAGTAGATCAGCAGTTTCTGGTCTCCCTCCTTTCATTCGCACCTGGTCCGGACCCCCCCACCTATGCCACTGGTGCTTGGCATTAATTTGCCAGGAGCTGAGCATTTCACACAAGGCTGCATACAAAATAGAAAGGGTACTACTTTTCACACTTTTTTTTATAAGTAGGTGAAATCCTTTACCAAGCTCTATGATGGAGTACAACTAAAGTGTGTCTACAGCTGAAATTTCACTTGCTGCATTTATCAGCCATACAAAAAGTACACATATGGGAGAGCATTGGTGTGTTTAATCTGGAGGTTTAAATTTTGCTGATTTCATATATGTTTATTCTAGAGTGCCATTTGCTTGGCCTTCAATTGAGTGTCTCTCCCTTCTTGAAAATGAGCCATGTGTTCCTGAACAAACAGGTGGCTACTCACATGTCCTATTTGTACTTGTCTGACTCTTTCAAAGAGCCTTTGTGTATATAAAAAAGAGGCACTTCTAAGAGTGAGACAATTTTCGTAGTTGGATTCCAATCTTCAGATTGAGTATTTCAGAAAGGTCATGATTTGGATTGATGTTTAATATTTAATGTATTAAATACCTGGTGTACAGTCTATTTACACACCACTCCTGTATAAATCAATAAAACCAGGGAAGGATGACTTTCACTCAATCAAGCCTGTTTTTTTTCCCCTAACTTTCCATTAATGGAATCTCCTTACATATAGCCCAAACAGGGAAAAAATAACACACAAAAGGCTTACACTTTAATTAAACATTCCAGCTCACTCAAATGTTATGTGTCTATGTTCACTGCTCTGATTATGCTGCAGGAAAAGCAAGACTTCTTATGTGTGTACATACATGAAGTGTAATTTGTGTGTGTGTGTATGGGCAGGTGTGTGTATATGGGCAGGTGTGTGTATATGGGCAGTGTATATGTGTGAATGGTGCATCTCTGTGTGTGTATGAGCTGCGTATATGTGTGTGTTTGTGTGTATGCGCAAGCATGTGTAAGGGGTGTGTATATGGATAGTGTATATATGTGTATATGGGCATTCATGTGTAAGGGCAGTGTATAGGTATGTGTATGGGCAGACGTGTGTATATGGGCAGTGTACATGTGTGTGTATGGGCAGGCGTGTGTATATGAGCAGTGTGTGTATAGGAAGGGGAATTTAAGGGCAGTGTATATGTATATATATATACTGTATATATAATATATATGTGTGTGTGTATGTATGTATGTGTGTGTGTGTATGGGCAGTATATATACTCGTGTATGGGGAGTGTTTGAGTGTATATAGGTGCGTTTAAGGGCAGTGTATATATATATATATATATGTTTGTTTCTATGGGCAGTATATGTATGTGTATGGGCAGTATATGTGTGTGTATGGGGTGTAAGGGCAGCACAAATGTGTGTGTATGGGAACTGTATATACTTCTTTATGGGCAGTGTATATGTGTGTGTATTGGTAGTGTATATGCGTGTGCATGGGCAGGTGTGTGTGTATGACTACAGCATATCCATGTGCATAGGCAGTGTATATGTATCTGTATGGGCAGGTGTGTGTAAGGGAAGTATATATGTATATGTGTATGTGGGAAATGTATATGCATCCGCATGGGCAATATATATGCATGTGCATGGGCAGTGTATATGCATGTGTATGGGCAGTGCATACGTGTGTATATGGGTAGGTATGTGTATGGGTAAGTGTATATGTATGTGTATGGGTAGGTATGTGTAAGGGCAGTATATTTTCACAGTCTACCCCCTACTTCAACAGCTAGTCTGTGCCTTCTTTGCCCCTTGCCCCCCTCCTTCCAACTATAAAACACATATAAACACACAAATTACACACACTTACTCATACTCACTAACACACACCCCATCTTACTCCACTTACACATCCATGCTCAAATACACAGACACAGACAATTACATATCCATTCTCACACACACAATTACACATCCATGCTGTCACGGTCTTCAACGATGCATGAGGACCTCCATGCATCAACCAATCCAGAGGAAGACCCTGCAGGTGACCAATAGGCTCACTCGCACGGGCTTTTTAACTCCTTACAGCGAACCTACAGATTTCCGCTTAACCCCTGCGATGCTGCGTTAGATAACGGGAGCGGAAATCTGTAGGGTAAAGAGCCGTGCAAACGACCAATAGGTTCACTCGCACGGCCCCTTAACTCCTTAAGGTGCAACCTGACCACTGCACAACCATATTCTTAACCCTTTCATTTCCTCAAACTGTTCTTTGGCACATAAAGGCCAATAATGCGAAAGCCGCCAGCAGCTGTGCATCCCAGACTCAAATGCGCGGTTAACATATCGGACGTTAACAAATGCAAAACTCGTGAAGTAGGGGTTAAATCCTGATTAAACTAACTAAAAAAAAATAGGCAAGATAAGAATAATAAAAAATTGCAGGCGTTTGATATGTTAAGCGTTTTAGTAACATTTCTCTTGTGGGTAGAAATCATTCATTCTGTAGATGGGTCTCTAATAAGCTCTAAAGTTTAAGCAGCATGTATAGTGGGTGTCGGTTGTATGGACATTTAACTGATGACCGGGGGAGACCAGTGGTCTCCCTGCTCTATCTCTTAAATGTCTGTACAAGCGACTTTATTGGTTGTTCGTACGGACATTTAAATGTTGCAGCAGGGAGACCAGTGGTCTCTCCCGGCCAAGTTACGGCACCAGGATTTAAAAGTCTGTACGAGCGGACTCTATTGGCCCCCAGCAGGGGGCTCGTCTGCCATCAACCATTGGCTGATGGCAGACGAGCCCCCTGCTGGCGACCAATAGAGTTGCTCATACAGACATTTAAACTCCTGGCGCCAGACCTGCTGCGGTACGCTTTAACCCTGTATTAACCCCTTATAAAAAAAAAACGGAAAAAAATGAAGAAAAAACGAACACGAAGAATGTCAACGAATATGCTCCCGAAGAGGAGACAGGAACGGGCGAATATTCGCCGAATACGAAGACGAGCACGAAGACGAACACGAAGACCTCCCTGGTGCCCAAGTCTACTTAAAAAAAGGACAACATACTGTGTATTAGATATCATACAGATAATTTGCCAAATTTACATCAATGTTATGAAGCTTTTATATTTTTTTGTGTTATTGCCTTAATGTATAGCTGAAAAGGAATATTAGTTTTTTTTATTTGTAAATTTTAATGGCTGAAAACAGAAGAATCTGATCACAATACAGCCTTTTATTTTTAAATATGCTAGGCTTTTATGTCTTCTGCCTACCTACCTACTTCTGCCTCAATAGCAGTCAACAAATGTATATTCAAAGTCTACTCAAAGTCTACTCACAACTTAATAAGTCTAAATGTTGACTGGTGGCCACATACCATAGATCACAAACGTTAAAACTTTCAGTGTGTTTGGTACAGTTATAACTAGTAAAGGGCACAGAATGGTATATAGAATAGAGTTTAGATGTTTATTATGTTCAAAGCATCACATCAGGCATATGTTATTCAGCAGTTCCAATGTCACATAAGCAAAGCAAACTGTGGCTATGGAAAGTTACTAAGCAGCAGGTAAGCCTTAACAGACATTGCAGGGGAACAAGAGAAAATCAGCTTTCTGCCATATGGACGAGCCTCATAGTGCTGCTTTGATGATCACGTTACTGCAGTCTTAGTAGGCTCAGTCCTTGTTACTAACTTATTTACCCATCATGGAATTACTCCCGTAATGCAGAGGAAATAGTACTCTGCATGAAAATATATTTCCTACATCCATTGCTGTATGCACTTTGTGTTTGGCTACAATGTAATTTGAATACCTAATTTAAAAAGACAAGTTTTCTCTTATATTTAATCAAAGTGATCCTTCACCTAGAGCTTGCTGTTAATTTTTATGCTGCTTTACTTAGTGTTTTTTCACCTTTGCCAAGTATCACTTTTTGCACTTCTACGCTTTTAAATAAGCATACATAAAGGAGTTTGCAGGCTGAAAAAGCAAAATATATCTATTAAAAACCTACTTTGTATGTATGCCAGTGGTCACAATGATTCCAGGATTCGTGTCTCAGTTAAGTTATTGTCCAGCTGAAAAAAGACTTACCATATGGACATTTTACTACCAAAGTTTATGCTAACACTTGAGACAGTTCAGCTTTAACACCTCTGTGCTTTCACATTACTACAGTGTTTTCTAACATCGAAGAGAACAAATCATTGTGAAGTGAAATACTTGTTTCTAGACATAAGGTCTTTCTGGGCATTTCTTCTGTACGTTTCTCTTGGCACCCAATAACAAATACCCTATATTGCCTTGATGACATTCTACCTACAGAAATGTGGGCTATTTTATGGATGACTCTCTTAAAATGTAAGCATACTATAACTAGTAAAATCCATGTTTGTGTTATTTTGAGACAAGCCAATTCACACAGCTAGCACCTCAGGAAATCTTTATATAGTATACAAATAAATAGACCAAAAGAAGTAGCTGCCCTGGGACCAGCCTTGTCTCAGGGGCCTTACAGGAATGCTAATCTCTACAGCCACCACAGAGGCTTGCCCTAGATCTAGGGTGACCACATGTCCTGGATTGCCCTGGACAGTTCCACAATGGGACTTTAAGTCCTGGGCAGCCTCAATCTGGAACAATCCATTGTCCCACTCGGAGCCCCTCAGTTTCCTCCGCAAGGCCTATAGGTCACGGTTCCAGCATGTCATACCGAGCGCCGGAATATGAAGGCATTGTGTGGCCACCATTATTTTCCAGCACTGCCTTTAACCTCTTGGGTATGGAGTTCACCAGAGCTTCACAGGTTGCCACTGGAGTCCTCTTCCACTCCTCCATGATGACATCACGAAGCTGGTGGATGTTAGAGACCTTGCCCTCCCCAACTTCTGTTTGAGGATGCCCCACCGATGCTCAATAGGGTTTAGGTCTGGAGACATGCTTGGCCAGTCCATCACCTTTACCCAGCTTCTTTAGCAAGGCAGTGGTCATCTTGGTATTTTTGGGGTCATTATCATGTTGGAATACTGCCCTGTGGCCCAGTCCTTGAAGGGAAGGGATCATGCTTTAGTATGTCACAGTACATGTTGGTGTTCATGGTTCCCTCAATGAACTGTAGCTCCCCAGTGCCAACAGAACTAATGCAGGCCCAGACCATGAAATTCCCACCACGCTTTACTGTAGGCAAGACACGCTTGTCTTTGTACCCCTCACCTGGTTGCCGCCACACACTCTTGACACTCATGCAGTGTGCAGCATATGGTCTGAGCATTGAGCGCTAAACCTCTGCAGCAATGCTGGCAGCACTTATACGTCTATTTCCCAAAGACAATCGCTGGATATGACGCTGAGCATGTGCACTAAACTTCTTTGGTCGAGCATGGTGAGGCCTGTTCTGAGTGGAACCTGTCCTGTGAAACCGTTGTATGGTCTTGCCCACCGTGCTGCAGCTCAGTTTCAGGTTCTTGCCAATCTTCTTATAGCCTAGGCCATCTTTATATAGAGTAATAAATCTTTTTTTATAGATCCTCAGAGAGTTCTTTGGCATGAGGTGCCATGTTGAACTTCCAGTGAACAGTATGAGAGAGACTGAGAGCAATAACACCAAATTTAACACATCTGCTCCCCATTCACACCTGAGACCTTGTAACACTAATGAAATGGCTAATTGGGCCCAATTTGGACATTTCCACTCAGAGGTGTACTCACTTTTGTTGCCAAGGTATAGACATTAATGGCTGTGTGTTGAGGGGTGTACTCACTTTTGTGAGATACTATATATGTGCCTACTGAAATTTTTAACCTGGCATTTGGATTCCTACATTTATTTTTCTGCTCCATAAAGGGCCCTCCTGGACTAATAGGGAAGGAGACATGGCTGTTCACCTGTGCCGCAGATTCCAATCCACACTCAGTTAATTTGTGGAGTTGGCCACTGTTCAGTACTTCCTTGATTGCAGTTACCCATGATTTCACCCAAATGTATTTAGGGAGGCATTTCCAGTAAAAATTTACTTTTCCGAGAAACTGCATGCAGGGCTAAAAGGCATTTTACATTAACCACTTCATGACCAAGCTTTTTTTTCTTTTGGTACCCTTTGTGGCCAAGGCAGTTTTACTATTTACGCGGTGCTCGTGTTTAGTTGTAATTTTCTTCTATATCATTTAGTGAACCCACACAAGTTATATATTGGGGGGTTTTCAAGACAATTTACTGTAACAAAAAATAACAAATATGGTGAAAAAATTCTGACGTTTATTTGAAAAATCTTTTACTCATCTACAAAAGCTAATAAAAAAACATGATAAAAAAATTATTAGTGTCCTGAGTTTAGAAAAACTGAATGTTTTTATGTTTTTTTGCAAGTTATAGGCCAATAAAAACAAGTAGCGTTTTGCTATTTCAAAACCATTTTTTGTGTTCCCAAACCTTGTAAAAATTACCCCTTTTCAAACCATATATTTTTGAAAACTAGACATCCCAGGGTATTTCAAATGCTAGTATTTTAACTTTTTCTGTGTACTAATATGTACTAATTCTACTAGTATGCCTTTATCAAAGTTTGTGTCTGTGTTTTTTTCACACAAATTATAGTTCAGGTATGAATTTAGAGCTCTGGGTATGTGACACTGCCAAACAACAACCCAGTATTTGTTCAGCAACATCTCCTACCACTCATGCATGTTCGGTTGTTCAGAATTAAAAGGCCACATTTGGAACATGAACAATTTAAATTTTCAAACCCCATGTCATATTTCTTTGATCACCTCCTAAGTACTTTTTTAGCTGCTGGGAAATGCCATATTTAGAATGTATATACCCCTATAATATGGGGAATACAATCGACTAGGAGCAGTCTTACAGGGCCCTATACTTTTTTTGTGTGTGTTTATGGATGCAGTAACATATGCCATTTAACCCCAGGGTGTTCCAGGCACCTCAACTGTTGTTAAGAGGCGGTTAAAGCAGGTGTCTCGACAGTTCTTGGAGGGATCGCCCGGGATGCCTGAAGCCTTATATCTAAACTCTGATTAGGAGATAATCCCATCACCACAAACAATGCCCCACCCAGACAGCCCAGCACCACAATCATGCCACCATGCACAGCAATGCCCATATAACCCTAAATCGTTGTTTTCTGGGTGAAGCTACCTCTTCCAAGCACCCCTTGTCTGAGCCCCACCACAAGTTGTATATTTGTGCAAAAGAGTGCTCTGGTGGGGCCGGGAGCATCCAAGATATTTAGGGTTAAAAAGTCCAGAGGGCGCTCCTGCCAATCCGAGCTTTGCAGCATCCACAGAAGCCTCACAAGTCAGACTGGCCGTGGATCATGGGATGAAAACCCTCCCCCGCCAAACCGTTCAGTTTGGGAAGTTTAGGAAACAATCAGCAACGCTTTCTAAGAATAATTGTTCTTGCTGACATGCCTCCATATCAAGGCATTCAGCAACACAACCCAGGGGAGGGCTGGCAGCCTACGGCCTGGGGGGCAAGTCTATTCAAATGGCTCATTGCGCCACCAAATCAGCCCACCATAAATGCCCATCTTTTCCTGATTTTCTAACACATTTTGATGTAATGTGGTGGGATTGGGAATATGTCAGTAAAAAAAAGTCATCACACACGGGATGCCTGAAGCCACAATATAACACTAATCCTTTTTAATAAAATATGCAGAATGAAATATATTAAATAACACAAAGCCTTTATTTTTCTGCTCACTGATTTCTGGGCCTAGAAAGTTTTGTCCTTTCATTTTAAAGTGACTATAGTTCAATTCATTCCTACAGAAAGTAAAGTACCAAGAAACAGATAATTAAATACACACCAGGTCAGGCTCTGCCACACCGACACCCAAACACACACCAGGACAGCCTCTGCCACACCGACACCCAAACACTCACACCAGGACAGGCCTTGTCACACTGACACCCAGACACACACACCAGGACATGCTCTGACACCCACTTGATAGGCTAAGCTACAACAATAATTTTAAAAAAAGTATTTTCCACACAGCTTTGTCGTTTGTCCCCCATACTGCAGGGCAGTATTTTATCAGGGCTGGTCAGCAGAATGTAAAATATATATGTGTCCTGGAAAACATGGCCAACGCAGTCACCTTAATGCGCCCCCACCCTTGTGTATTGCCCCAGCTAGCCCCACATTGTATATTTATCCCACCGCCCAGCCCCCCCTTTAGTATTGATTTATGTGATGCCCCCAGCTAGCACCTTCTCTTTAATTAATGCCCCCCCCAGCACCCAGATTTCACTTACAGGATCTGCCCAACACCCAGAATGGAAGCATAGGACTTCCCACCTTTGCCCCCAAACAACCTGCCTGTGGTATCCTCAAACAGCCTCCCTGTGCAATGCTTTCCCTCCACCTACACATCCATGCAATCACACACACGTATTTATTAATTCATTAATTTACTATTCACAAACACTTATTCACATATCCATTTCCTCATTGACAGATACTAATAATTTACTCATTCACTCATTGACAGATACGCATTCATTCCTTCAATCATGTATACTCATTCATACAACCTCCCCACCCCCTTACCTGAACTGCAGATCACTCTGTGCCACTCACAGAGTTCTGCAGGAGCTGCGCGAAGTCTGTGAGTCTTTATGAACCGATTTAGAATTGTTTGCATCGCTTAGCTAGTGTTGCTAAGATGTCTCAGTACCGATGCATTTTAAAAACACCTGTTTAGCAAAGGAAGTGATTTGTGATTGCTTCCTAAATACTTTTCTTACCTGCATGCCGTGTTTCAATATGGTGGTGTCTAACAATCTTCTTGGGGGGCGTCACTTGATGTCATCAGCAGGGGGTGCTGTTGGATGTCATGAACATCCACTGATTAACACCCCCAGCATTCGGATCACTCAGAAGAGTGAACCTGATTTGCCCAGTCAAATGCAATATTTATAAACATTGCCTTTGACCAGTATAGA
Source organism: Spea multiplicata (assembly GCA_009364415.1). Lineage (NCBI taxonomy): Eukaryota > Metazoa > Chordata > Amphibia > Anura > Pelobatidae > Spea > Spea multiplicata. Next base: position 21,036 of record VKOC01019505.1, on the reverse strand, counting down.
CCTGCCTCTCTCCTTCACTTTACTTTAGTGAGGAAGAGAGACAGATCCTTGTGTGAAAGCAGGTATTTTTATAATAAAAATATATAAAAATATATAACCTGACCTAAAGGCTCTTATAAGCCCTTCATTGACATTGACCACTGCATAAACAGTGTTATGCACAGTGGCATCTCTTTAGGGTTTTTTATTTAATTTTTTTCACTGTAATTTAGTACAGTGTCTTCTTAGAGCCATTAACCCTTTCCTTGTCCCAGATTAATGCTCAGACATTGATCAGGTTGCAGCAGCACTTTTTTGCTTCCTACATTTTTTCTATTTTAGTGATGCAGCAAAGGTATACCGCTGAGGAGGCATATGCTTTTGGCCACAGATTCTGAGGCCAATGATACAGCGTCAGATTTTCACATTGGTCAGTTCACAGATACATCTAGTGATGTATCTGTGGCTGTTGGGTCCCCTGCCACACGTAGTCGTGGCAGTGGACCCAAGAAACTGGCTAGGGACTGCCCGGGAACAAGCACCATTAAGGTGCTTTGTCCCCATGTACACATAAAATTGTGTGCAGGGTAGCCCAGCATGCAATAGCTTCCTTCAGGGAACAAAGAGATGCAAGCTGGGCTAACTCCAAAGGCAGAAAAATTTAGGGCAGGGAAAAGGGGATTAGACAAATTAAGTGATTATTACTCTGCTTTGTTTACCACCCACCCATCGAGAGCTATGCAGGAGCACCGGAGGGCAACCGGAAAAAACATCAGGGAAGCCTCAAGCTACGCCAAAAGCTCCAGACTACTTGCGTGTCAGCGGTAATGCAGCATTTCCCTCCTCCCAAGGTGGGCAGCGAACACCCTGTATACGGTTCGGTTCAAGCCAGAACTGGGAACTGACTTTGTGGTTGGGCCTTACAACAGCAGATGGGTGGGTGCAGACATACCCCTCAAGTGACGGTATCATTCAATGACAAGCACTAACTTTACTGTCAGGCGGTCAATGGCAAGCGTTGACTTTGTGGAATGGGGCTATTGCCAGAGGCAGTCCAGGGTGCGGATGGGAAGGGCCATGGTGATAATGCCCCGTTGATTCTCCGCGATAGGAGCTGGGTGGGGTGACCCTGCCTGCTTTCTGTTGTTTTGGGGAAGGGTGGATGGCTAGTTGAGCTCCTAGCCTGCCCCTCAGACCCACGTGTCGCGCAAAATGCAGGATGATCTGGGCGTTGACTGAGTGCACGGTGACTCAGCAACTATCCTAGGTGAGAGGGAATGGCGCATTAGTTGGGGGGACTCCATATCCCAGTATGTCTTTGCTGTAAATAATACATTTCATGTTTCAGGTTGTTTTTTTGTCCACTTACAGAGAAAAGGTAAGGTGAAATTGCAAACATGGTATTTCTAAACCATGCCTAGGGGTACCTAGTGGGGCATATGCACCTTAGAAGTGAGTAGTGCCTAATAGGTATAAGCCAGCTATCTCTCCTTTCACTGCAATTCCTGGCATCAATATTGATGTTACAGGATTTACCCCAATGGCAATTTGTGCAGGTTTCATTGGGGAGATGATGTCTTGGAGACATTGTCTCACAAACTAACATTTATGCCCAGCCGTACCATGCTGCTAGCCCTAATTATTTTTGGGCAAAGCAGCCATGGACCCCCATTGACGTGCCAGAGTTTCTTAAAGGGAGGTTGGGATTCAAGCAATATATTCCTTCCAAACGTTCCAGGTGTGGCATGAAGGTGTATAAGCTCTGGGAGAGCAAGACTGGGTATACTCAGGCCATCCACGTACATGAGGGAAAGGATAGCCACCTTGACCCTCCAGGTTGCCCAGAACATCTGGGAGCCAGTGCAAAGATTGTTTGGGACCTAATATTCCCCCTTATGAACAAAGGTTACCACTTGTATGTAGACAACTTGTATACAAGCATCCCTTTCTTCAAGCTGCTGTATTGTTTTGACTATAAGAAAGAACCGTGTGGGTTTCCCACAACATCTGGCACAAACCCGGCTACGAAAGGGTGAGACCTCAGCTCCAAGGGGAGCTCTTAGCATTGAAGTTTAGGGACAGAAAAGAAGTGTGCATGCTGAGCACCATTCACAATGGGAGGACTGTGGAGGTTTCTCTCTGTGGCAGAGCTGAGGTTGTAAGGAAGCCAGTGTGCATCAGGGCCTATAACAGGAACATTGCTGGGGTTGATCTGTCAGATCAGCTCTGATCAGCCCAACCTCATAATGAGGAAGGCAAAGGCCTGGAACAAGAAGGTTGTAATTTATCTGATGCAAATTGCAACCTACAATGTGATGGGGGCAAGCAGAATTGGGGCTACCCATTTTATTTTTAAAATCCCACCTACAGAAAAGAAGCAGTACCCCTAAAAGAGATGCAGAGTGTGCTACAGCAGCGGGGAAAGAACGGACACCATGTTCTACTGTCCAGATTGCCCTGGAAAACCTGCACTCTGTGTCAGTAACTGCTTCAAGCTGTACCGCACAGTTGCCCATTTTCAATTTTTTTTGTTCCTGCTTTTTAGATTTTTATTGCTGCACCATTTTTATGAGCCTAAATTTGGCTCTGTACCTATTCCATATATTTGCACTGACAAATGTCTCCTGTGTCTATTCTGTGGCTAGGGGTTCTCTTAACGATGCTAGATCAAATCCCTTTTGATGGTATTTTTTTACCTCGATGTAAAAATTCCAAATTGAAAAACTGAATTGCTCATGTTCCAAATGTGGCCCTTGTTTTTCCCTCAGGGATCTCATGGTGCTGCCACAACCACTAGGGATTCTGGGTAGGTGCATGCAAATAAGGTCAACAATAATCACTTTTTGCCTCTATATCCACTTTATACATGGATCCCTTGAAAGTAATTGCCCGCTGTACAAGACAAACTTTGAAAAGAGCTGGTGGTAGGATTAGTGCATGGAGAGGGTTAAACTATCAGTACCTGAAATACCCTGTGGTGTCTAGCTTTCAAAAATATATGGGTTGATGGGGTAAATGTAATTGGCCACCTTCAAAGATACAAAGACCACATGAAGGCAGAACTACCGGATTCGGAGAAAAATGGTTTTGAAATAGCAAAACACTACTTATCGTGCAGAAAAAGCAAAAAACATTGGATATTTCTAAACTCAGGACAAATAGTAGAATCTATTTAGCAGGTAAAAGATACAAGATTAAAAGATTTAGTAAAAGATTTTTCAAATAAAAATCAGAAAAATCCTTTTTTGTCAATTTTTCATTATATGTTATACTTTTTTTATATGGAATTAAATGATACTATCAAACTAATGGTATCTAAAGAAAGCCGTTCCTGAGAAAAAAAATTACAACTAATCACAAACAATAAAACAGCTGTTTTCATGAAGGGTACAAGAAATAAAATCAGCCATTCTCACTAAGGGGTTAGAACAGTCACATTAACAATTTAATCCTTGTCACCAGTAGTTTCTTTTCTGTCTAATTTGCTTCTCATTTTCCTCATCCATTGTTTTGTTCTTACTCCACTGTTCATAGACTACACATGCTTCTATATGAGCATCGGAAGTCTCATATATCTGTATTCTGGCAGAAAGCCTTTGCCATTTCTGAATTGCTTTGGCCCATGCAGGTTTAAATCCTAGTTTTTTTACGGCCCCCAAACAGCCAGCATGGTTTACAGTAAGCAGCATTCATTTTAGGAGAGAAACATAGCCACATCACAGGGATCTTAACGCTTGTGTTTGTAACTCACTCATAAAAGCTTTCAGAAAAACCTCCTCTCTTCATCACTGGAGGTTGGTCATGAGCTATTATAAATTGCTTTAAATTTGCATCCATAAATGTCCCCTATCAACAACATGTTTCTCTTTCAGTAGACTACTTTCTATTGCACCGATGGAAGGCTCTGTAGAGCTCAACATTTCCAAACCATTACATGATTTGGTGATGTCACCTGAATTGGTGGTACTCTCTGTTGACTGTGCTATTTCTTTACTTGGTAGGCTAGTGCTACTGCCTTCATCAGGATTATCGTCAACCACTATATGTGAAGAACTGGAGTAATTTACAGAAGAACATCAACCGTTGCTAGAATGGAAAAATAAGGCTATCCAGCATACGATAAGATCAAGAACCACAGCATATGAGATATAATGCTCCTTGCCAGAGCTTGATAAATATGTGAAGTCATTGAGGATGACATATTATTTTATTACTACTATTATACTGCATGTTTAACATTGGCACCACACCTAGTTACTAACCTTGTTACGCTAACATTTCTAACTCCAGACACAGAAAGCTTGTTGCACGTCTTTGATAGATCTGCTCTATGCTCCCTAAGAAGTTGCAATACTGAACTGGGGGGAAACGGCTTGGATGGGGATGAGTTGATCTGGTTCCGATGATAGGTTGAAGCTGTTAATTATTCAGATGGCTTGATTATGATGGTTGAGAGCACTGGGAAGGAATGCTGTACGCTTCCCTGAACAGGTGGGTTTTCAGAGAGGTAGAAAGTCTGATGGAACAGGGAAGAGGATTCCACAGGATGGTTGGGGTGGGGGTGAAATCCTGAATACGGGAATGGGAAGAGGTAATAACAGTAGAAGATAGCTGCAGGTCATGAGAGGAGCCAGAAGAGTAGGGGTGTATTTGGATAGGAGGATAGAGATGTAAGGGGGTGCAGAGTTGTTGAAGGCTCTATAGGTCAGGGGCAGACATTTACATTTGATTTTGAAGGGTATGAGGTGCCAATGAAGTGATTGGCATAGTGGAGCAGTGGATGAGGAACGGCGGCAGAGAAAAATTAATCTATCTGCAGTGTTGAGGATGGATTGAAGCGGTGGAACTCTCCCCGAGAGAGTATTTTATACAGGCGGTCACACCTACTTTACATCACTGTGAAACATGGAGAGGCATAGTCATTTTTAATCTGAAGTGGAAATTTCCACTAGACTGTGACTGTAGGAAAACATGGAAAATAAAGGAAAAGACAAAATTATTTTTGGTAATGTCATTAATATTGAAATCTACAAATGAATATATGTTTGACACAGTCCAGACTTTTAGGTGCAAAAGCAGACTGAGGCATCACTGCAGCCAAAGTGATGAAAATGGCCAGCCTTAGGAAATTATTTAACATCTGCAGAGAAAAGCATTTAAGGGGTGTCTGACACTGATATGCTGCACAGATGTGATACACATGGAAGAACAGCACCAGATGTTGTCTGAACCAGCAAAATACGAGGGCATATTTTGCAATGGATTTCACCCAGAGGCTGTGGAAATAAAAGCCAATTATAGGACTTTGTGGCCAGTGTGTTTGATCTCTGGAAGGAGGCAGCATTTGGTAACACCCACTTCCTATCCAGGTTCTGTGTACTCCCAACCCTGTGTACTCCCATGTAGACATTTAGGCTACATTTAGTATACCTTCTTCCTGTATCCTATAAAGAGAGTTCCAGGGTGCACATTCTGGGAAGTTCCCAGGATTGCAGATTGTACAGGACTGCAAAATGTGATGCCACTAAACAAATAATAATAAATAATAATTTGTATCTCAGAGTGGGGCTATCTCTCCTAAAAATATCTGAACCAACTCAATGCCCTAGGCCAGTGATGGCGAACGGTTTTGGGCCCGAGTGCCCAGTTTTCTGCATTAAACCAAGTTGCCTCTGCCTCGCTGCTCTGCCGCTGTGCGCACCGCTTCACTGCTGAGCGCAAGGGTATGACGTAATATTTCGGTACTCGGCATGAAATGCTGGCACCGCGACCAAGCGAGGACTCGCTCTCCCACCGCCGCAGTTAAGGCAGCATCGAGGTGGAGGAAACAGAAGGGTGCTGAATGGTTGATGAAAACCTGCACCTGCCTCGGCGAGGCCCTGGCCTTGGTGATAGGACGGCCACCTGGCGCCCCTGCTACTACGTCCTGTGTGGCCGCACAGCTCGCATACCCTGACAATCTGCAACCTGGCCACGCGCCACAAGGGAAGGCTTTGCATTTGTCATCGCTGCCCTAGGCAGTTGGCTAGCTCACTTATGCTATAGTATTAGCATTGGTGATTTTAGCCCCACCAGGACCAGGCTGTTTTCTGTTTTAACACTCTTGCAGTGTTAGTGTTCCTGTAATAGTCTGCTCTGCCACTTAGTGTACCCACACAAGTTACAGTATCTCACAAAAGTGAGTACACCCCTCACATTTTTGTAAATATTTTATTATATCTTTTCATGTGACAACACTGCAGAAATTACACTCTGCTAGAATGTAAAGTGATTGTACAGCCTGTATAACAGTTTAAATTTGCTGTCCCTCAAATTAATTCAACACCCAGGCATTAATGTCTAAACCTTGGCAACAAAGGTGAGTACACCCCTAAGTGGAAATGGCTAATTGGGCCCAATTTGGACATTTTCCCTGCCCAGTGTCATGTGACTCCTTAGTGTTACAAGGTCTCAGGTGTGAATGGGGAGCAGGTGTTTTAAATTTGGTGTTATCGCTCTCACACTCTCTCATACTGGTCACTGGAAGTTCAACATGGCACCTTATGGCAAAGAACTCTCTGAGGATCTGAAAAAAGAATTGCTCTACATTAAGATGGCCTAGGCTATAAGAAGATTGCCAAGACCCTGAAACTGAGCTGCAGCACAATGGGCAAGACCATACAGTGGTTTCACAGGACAGGTTCCACTCAGAACAGGCCTCGCCATAGTCGACCAAAGAAGGTGAATGCACATGCTCATTGTCATATATAGAGGTTGTCTTTGGGAAATAGACGTATAAGTGCTGCCAGCATTGCTGCAGAGGTTGAAGGGGTGGGGGGTCAGCCTGTCAGTGCTCAGAGCATAGGCCGCACACTGTTTTGGTCTGCATGGCTGTCTTCCCAGAAGGAAGCCTCTTCTAAAAATGATGCACAAGAAAGCCCGCAAACAGTTTGCTGAAGACAAACAGACTATGGACATGGATTACTGGAACCATGTCCTGTGGTCCGATGAGACCAAGATAAACTTATTTGCTTCAGATGGTGTCAAGCGTGTGTGGCGGCAACCAGGTGAGGAGTACAAAGACAAGTGTCTTGCCTACATTCAAGCATAGTGGTGGGAGTATCATGGTTTGGGCCTGCATGAGTGCTGCCGGCACTAGGGAGCTACAGTTCATTGAGGGAACCATGAATGCCAACATGTACTGTAACATACTGAAGCAGAGCATGATCCCCTCCCTTCGGAGACTGGGCTGCAGGGCAATATTCCAACAAGATAACGACCCCAAACACATCTCCAAGACGAACAGTGACTTGCTAAAGAAGCTAAGGGTAAAGATGATGGACTGGTTAAGCATATCTCCAGACCTAAACCCTAAGGAGCATCTGTTGGCCACCCTCAAACAGAGGGTGGGGGAGCGAAAGGTCATTGAGGAGTGGAAGAGGACTCAAGTGGTAACCTGTGAAGCTCTGGTGAACTCCATGCCCAAAAGGGTTAAGGCAGTGCTGGAAAACAGTGATGGTCACACAAAATATTGACACTTTGGGCTCATTTTGGACATTTCCACTTGGGGTGTACTTTTTTTTGCCAAGGTTTAGACATTAATGGCTGTGTGTTGTTATTTTGAGGGGACAGCAATTTTTCACTGTTATACAGGCTGTACACTCACTATACATTATAGCAGAGTTTTATTTCTTCAGTGTTATCACATGAAAAGATATAATAAAATATTTACAAAAATGTGAGGGGTGTACTCACTTTTGTGAGATACTGTATATATTTTGTTTCAGGACAACAAAGGCTTTCTTCAGATTTGATCATATCATCTCATTTCCTTTAACAAAATATGATGAGAAAGCACTTTTCCTCACTTTTATTTGAAAAATATTTTACTCATCTAAAAAAGCTCCTTAATAGATTCTACTTTTTGTCCTAGTTCAGAAATACCCATTTTTTTGCAAGTTAAAGGGCAATAAAGTAGCATTTTGCTATTTTTAAAACCATTTTTTCTAAGTATGGTCATTCTGCCCCCATGTACTATTTTGGACATATTTGAAGCCGGCCAATACAATTTACCCTCATCAAATCATATATTTTTGAAAAATAGACACACCAGGGTATTTCAAATTACTGTACTTTAACCCTTTCTATACACTAATGTTACCGCCAGCCTTTGTCAAAATTTGTGGTGGTATTTTTGTGTGTGTTTTTTTTCCTCACACACATTGTACTTCTGGTATGAATTTACCACTCCTGGTATACATCACTGTCAAACAACAACCCAATATGTGTTTAACAACATCTCTTGAGTACAGTGATACCACTCATGCATGGGTTTGTCTGGTAGTTTGGGGGCTAAAGGCTACATTTGGGAAGTGTGCTTATTTCATTTTGGTCAGTTTGTGCCTATACCCTATTTGAGACATCTTTGAATCCGTCCGCCCCCATTTACCCCATCCAACGCTTCATTATTTTAAAGTAGACACCACTTGGGTATTTGAAATGCTAATATTTTAACTCTTTTCATGTAAGGATTTTTAGATAGCTACAGCTCTAATTTTAGCAGTTGCTCATAAAAATAAACTTTTTTTGTTTTTTTATTTCATTTTACATTTTTTTTTTTTACGATTTTTTTGACATTGGAACTGAATGGTTCCCCCGATGGTGACTTCACCGTATAATTATTTTTAAATGTTACCACATTTTTATTCACTTTTTAGCCACTTTTTTTAATATCTTACTAATCACATTGTGATCTGAAAGCTGGGCTCCACTGACTTGCATGGTTGAATGCAATACCTGTATTCAACCTGCAGGAGGAGCCCGAGTTCTCAGGAGTTTCTGGTCTTGCTGTGATGCCTCGATATCAAGGCATTTAGCAACAACAAATACTACAGCAGGGCCCTGTCTGATCGCTCCACAGAGTGTCAACGTGGGCCATATTAAATATGGCGCCTGACACCCAACAGCGCAATGTGACTGCCCTGGAGGGCGATCACAAGCGCCATAGCAAAAGATTTTGTCTATCGCAAGATGGTAGTGCCCATTAAAAAATAACAAGTTGCCAAGAGTGTCTCTCCAGACCATCTTGAGAACTCTGCGCCAGATTGAATACAGGTAATGCATTTATCTATGCAAGTCAATTGAGCCCAGCTTATTAATTACAATGTGATTGGTAAAATAAATGAACAATAGTTAATAAATAAAAACAAATGTGATAATATTTAAAAATAATTCTCCGTTGATGTGAACCATTTAATTTAAAAAGTTCAAATACATACACACACACATATATATATATATATATATATATATACACACACACAATTACATTTTAGTATATACTGTATGGTTTGATGTCTCAATTATTCCAATTTAAAAAAAACTCAATTGTTCATGTCCCATGTCCCAACAAACCCATGCATGAGTAGTATCACTGTAGGAGATGTTCGGGTGTCCAAGCATGTTTTAGCCCAGTTGAACTGGTGGAAGAGGACAGATCATCTCAGCCAGGGTCTTTGCCTCAAAAATAGGCTGGGAAGCACATTTAGGTTACCTCTTTAGGCAGGGCAAGTGGTCACTAACGATCTAACCTAGTCATCAAACAGTGGATTCAGTTTTTTCAAAAATATATGATTTGATGGGGTAAGTTGAATTGACCAGCTTCAAAAATGTCCAAAATTGGACATGAATTTTCAACATGTCAAAATTCCAAAATCACATACCCCAAATGTGGCATTTTAGTCCCCAAAAAAACCAACAAACCCATGCATGGGTGGTATCACTGTACTCCAGAGAAATTGCTGAACAATTTTTCAAACATATATGGTTTGATGTGGGGAAAACTGAAGTGGCCAGCCTCAAAGATGTTTAAAATAGGACATGGGGGCAGTATAAAATAGCAATATTTCCGTATAACATGAAAAAAAAAAACACCAAAACATACAAAATTGAGTATTTCTAAACTCAGGACAAATAGTAGAATCTATTTTATTTTTTGTTATTAGCTTTTGTAGATGAGTAAAATTCAGAAAAAAATCTTTTTTTCTCAATTTAACCATATATATTTTTTTAATTGTGAATTACTGATATGATCAAAATAATGGTATCCAAAAGAAAGCCCTTCTTGTAAAAAAATATATATATAGCAAATGAAAACCATTGTCATGAAGGGGTTAATAAAATAGCTAGGAGTGGCAACATGCCAGAGGAGATGACTAGGGCAAATATTCTGCCAATACTGAAGCAGATGATATTCTGATTTTGATTAACAAACCTGAGATGTAACTAGACTGCCTCATGTCAGAAATTGAGAGATATGGCTCCATATTTAACCAGAAAATAGATATTTGTAAAACAATATCAGTCTCTAAAAGAATGGAGATCTCCTGGTGGGGGAAGATTAATGGTACGAAAGCCTACATTCTACCTAAGTGGTCTTACCTTTTTGGCATGATCCCTTTGGGTATCCCCAGAAGCTGGCTTGATATGCTTGTTTAAAATGGAAAGGTAAGAAACCAAGATTAAGATTGGCCAAAAAATGTTAGTAAGGGGGTTTGGGCTACCCTATGAGTCCACAATACTGTGAGTCAAATAGGAGGCCCATATCCATATGTGTCAATTAGTTGGGAGGGGCATGAGGCTTGGTATAAAATTGTATCCTGTAATGTTAAAGAGCTACCGCCTTTGGGAGACAGTGTACAATTTATAAGGAGATATAGGCAATTCTCAGAAGAATCTGTGGGTGGTACTATTACTTTTAAATTGGCAACAGATTTCATTTAAGCAGCAATACTTTGCTATAAATTCAAATTGCCTGAAACTGCAAACAATACTCAAAATATAATTTCTAGCTACTCAGGAGCCAGCTGATGTACCAACTTGTTATGGAAAGAGGCATAAGCTGAGTGGTATCTAACGCTGATAACATTTTTATTATTTGTGGATCAACGCAGTACAGTCTGCACTGTTGGTCTTCTCCCTGCGCATAAAAGAATATTGCTTGTGCAAAGGGTGTATAGGAATATGCAGTCATTGTGTCCATCTGTCTTGGATAATATATTTCTTCTAGGAAGGAAGATGTATAACAAAGGAATGTATGACAGAATACCATATTGTATTGTTTTGGTTTTCCCTAGGTCTGCCTTCACTGAAATCTGTCTCTACAAGATCTGTACCCAGAAGTTAATGAATAGAAATGTTTTCCTGAATGCAAAATATCTACAAAATTCCAAGTTTTCTTTGTGATGTTTTATTTTTTGGACATCTTTTTTTAATTGAAATATACATAAAGTACATATAGGAGCCATACAATCAAAGACGTCAAAAACACGTTTGTAAGGAAAAAGACTGCCACAACATGCCCTAAAAAGGTTATTTCAGAAACATTGTAGCACCAAATGAAACAAAAAACAGCTATTACAGATTACAACCCTTGAGTGAAGAAATCTCCCCTATCTCCTTGGTATTTTAAATTATACCATCCTCAAGATTATACAGAATGAACAGAAAAACACCATTATGGGGGCGTGGCCGACCGTTGGAGAAGATGGCTGCTTGAGACCTGGGCTCCGTCGGTCCCCCGGTGAAATTTGCTTTTATTAGCCATCACTAGCCACCATGGTGCGCAATAGACGGCAGTCCTCTGCCCCGTCAGTGCCTGGGGAGGGTTCCGGGTCGTCTGCGCCTTCCCTCAGGGAGTACTTCCGTACCCCAGCGGCGCTGGCCTCCCAGGCGCCTGAAGACCACGAGGTCGCATCGCCCGCAAGTTCCCGCGATTCGGGGGACAGGCGAGAGGATGCTGTCTCTGAAGTGCCGGGTTTACCTACCTGTTCTGCGGAGGTTCGCCAGCTCTTTTCCTCTGCTCCGTGGCGGGAGGACTTCAGCACGCTGCTTTCGGAGCTTAAACAGACCGTGACCGATGCCGTGGCGGGCCTTCGGGCGGACTTGGATGCTGTGGACCGTCGCCTCACGCTCCGGGAGTCCGAATCGGCTCAGCAGGCCCAGAGGACATCTGCCCTGGAGCTATCCTCCGCTCGCCACGACTATTACCTGGCCGACTACAGGAGGCGTCTGGAGGACCTCGATAACCGAGGCCGACGGCACAATATTAGGATCCGAGGCCTTCCGGAGGCCACTTCTGACTCCCCTGAGGATGTTCGGGGAATGGTGGTCCGCTTATTCAACTGCCTCTTGGGGCGGCCTCCTGAGACTATGCTTTCCCTAGATCGGGCCCACAGGGCCCTAAGACCTCGGGGTCCCTCGTCGGCGCCCCCGAGAGATGTTATTTGCTGCGTGACCGACTACCAGCTGAAGGAGCAGCTTATGCGCCGTGCGAGAGAGGTGGGCTCCTGGACTTTCGAAGGTGCTACGATCACCCTCTTCCAGGATCTGTCGGATATCACCCTGCAGAGTCGGAGAGTGCTGAGACCCCTTACGGCCGAGCTCCGAGGCCGTGGAATCCCGTATTATTGGGGCTACCCCTTCAGCCTTAATGTGCGATCGGGGGGATCTGTTCTCTCGCTTCGCTGTCACCGGGACCTGTCTGCTTTCTTGAGGGACCTCCGCCTACCTGCTCTCCAGATCCCGGATTGGAACCTGCCCGCCATACCGGCGGATCGTGTGACTCGCCCTGGAGGAGCTTCCCGTCGACGGGAGCGGTCGCCGGGTCCCGCGGCCCGTCGCGGCAGACTGCCTGCGCGGCTTCCGGAGGCTACGGACCCGGAGGAATGAACTTCGGGTGGTGCGTCCCTGCTGTTTCTCCGCTGCTGGCCGTTTGTGTTGGCCTTGGGCCCCTGACTTACCGTCTCGGGACCTGTGTGGTGGCTCTGGCCGGGTCTTCCTGGGCCCTCCTGCCACGTTTGGGGACGCTATCCTGATCCTAGCCACCTCTGTCATTGTGCAGGGTTTATATCTGTATTGCCGCGCACGTTTATTTTTATTTTTTTTTATTTTTATTTTGTATTTATTTCTGCTTTGTGGGGTTATGTTTGTTTTCTTTGACTTTTAGGGGTTCGTGGGGGGGGGTGGGGGGTTAGAATGTTTTTATTTTCTGATGCTGCACCTCGCTAGCCGTCAGGCCTCTTACGTCTCTGTCTAGGAAGTGGGCCTTGGGCTTCTGCATTGTAGTGTTATATGCTGTTCGGGCGTGTGGTTTCTCGGACGGGGTGGGGTTCGGCTCTTCTGGGTGGGTGGGGGGTTATGTTTTCCCTTTATGTCATCCTTTGCGCTCCGTAAATGGTTGGGGGAGTATCGGGGCACTTCTTGGTGGGGGATTGGTGGGCGGGGGTTTGTTCTTCCTTGTGCTTTTGTTGCGCTCATTGTACCATAACTGTCATTTGCCATATACTCGGATTGTGTGGGACAGCCGCGCCGGGCCTGCTCGGCGCTCCTTTTCTCCTTGCGGGCAACACTTCTGGCACGGAGAAGTGGTTCTTTCTGGCTGGGGGGGGTGTTCGGCACTTTGGGGGGGTTTGGTTATCGTTTTTATTTTCTTGCGCGCTACACTATCGAGGTCCTCTGATGTGCAGTCCTGGTGCAGGGCGGCGTGCTGCGGGATCCCCTTATCTCTACTTCATGGCTACACTTGATCTCGGTTCTTTATCCTGGCGGGGCAGTTGCTGTATCACGCTATTTTACAGGCCGGGGACCGGAGAGTGGTCTCATGTTTGTTGTTCCTTTCACTATTTTTGTTTTGTTTGATTTTGTTCGGCTTCTTCTTTTTCGGCCGTTCCTTCGCCTCTAACCGTAGGCGTCGTGCCGTGCTGGTAGTGCACTGTGGTTCCGCTGTTTTTTGGACCTACCGTGTTTTCTTTTCCAGCTGACGCCCTTGGTACTTTTTTTGGAATGGAAGGTTTTTCTTCTCCCTTCTTTTCCCTTCCTCTTGTCTGCTTGTTTGTTCGTTTGTGGATTGGTCTCCCTCTCCTGGTGTTTCTTCCCTTCCCCCCCTAGTATTCTGTAGACACCGTCATGGCTTATAGGCCAGCTGACCTCGCCGTCCTGTCCCTTAATGTTAAGGGCCTTAATGTGCCGGAGAAGCGGTCGGCCCTGTTTCGTGATTTGAAGCGTCGCCGTATCTCGGTGGCCTTTGTGCAGGAGACTCATTTTCGGGGCTCGGCCCACCCTAGTTTGATGTCACGGGATTATCCTGTGTCTTTCCTCAGTAATAACCCTCAGTCAAAGTCGAAGGGGGTAGCGATTTTGTTTTCGAGACACTTTCCGCTCGCTGATGTGGAGCATCTAGCTGATCCAGGCGGTAGATTTATTTTTGTCAAGGGGCGGGTGGCTGGTCAGACCTATACCTTTGCTAATGTATACGTCCCTAATGTGAAACAACATACGTGGCTCTCTAAGACGTTGCGGGTGCTCCGTACCTTTCAGGAAGGTTTATTGCTTTTTGGCGGCGACCTCAATGTGGCTCTCCACCCTAAACTAGATTCCTCCACGGGTGCCTCCCAGACCCCCCCTGGGGTTTTGCGGAGAATTCATGCTTTACTCACTGCTGACCAGTTGGTTGACTGTTGGAGGGCCCTTCACCCAACGGACAAGGACTATAGCTTTTACTCCGTCCCTCATAAGCGTTACTCCCGTATTGATTGTCTTTTTCTCACGCACTACCATTTGTCCCTTTTGAAGGTGGCCAGCTATGGTTCCATTACATGGTCGGACCATGCCCCTTTGACGCTGACCCTTGCCTCCCCGTTGACCCGTCCTACTCAGACTTCGTGGCGGTTGAATGAGTCTTTGCTGTCTGATGAGGGGGTGCGGGACTCGATTGCCACGGCTCTCCGCGACTATTTTTTGACCAATGTCACCCCGGATGTGCCCCTTCCCACGGTTTGGGAGGCTCACAAATGTGTGGTGCGTGGCCGGTTTGGGTGCTGAGAGGAAGAGGGCCTATGCTCAGAAGCTTAGTGATCTTACTGTGCAGATAGCAGCCTTGGAGACAGTTCATAAGGATTCTTTGCGTGATAGCGACTTTAACCGTTTGCTTGTGCTTCAGGCGGAACTCGCCGATATCCTTCATAGTCAGTTCCAGAGGCATTATGATAGGCTTAAGGCCATTTTTTACGAACACGGAGATAAGCCTGGGAAGTACTTAGCTCGCGCCCTGCGTCGGAGGAGGCAACTGTCCTATATACCCCGAATTCGCTCCCCGGGAGACCGCATGAGCTATCTCCCGTCAGCTATAGCGAAGGAATTTGTTGCTTTCTATTCCTCCCTGTACAATCGTTCCCCCACGCACGACGCCCCTGAGGCGCTTGAGAGTCATAGACTGGCTATCCGCCAGTATCTATCGCGTTATTTGCCGCGCCGTTTGTCCCCTGCTGACTCTGAGCTCCTGGAGGCCCCGATCTCCAGTGAGGAATTGGCTTACGCGCTCAAGTCCTCTAAGCCGGGGAAGTGCCCGGGTTCGGATGGTTTGTCTTTGAGTTATTATAAGGTTTTTTTTGATGTTCTTGGTCCCCGGTTGGTAGCTGTGTTTAACTCCATATTGGACGGTGCGGGCTTCCACCCCCACACTCTGGCCGCTACGATCTCTGTGATCCCGAAAGACGGTCGGGACCCGGAGCTTTGTGGGAGTTTGTGGGCCTATTTCCCTTCTCAATGTGGATTTGAAGCTATTCTCCAAGGTTCTCGCTATGCGTCTTGGGCGCTTCCTCCCTGGTTTGATACATCCTGACCAGTCGGGGTTTGTGCCTGGCAGGGAGTGTAGGGACGGGACCTTGAGGGCGGTGAACTTGATTGACTTGATTAAGCGGTCGGACGCCAAGGCTATTTTATTATCTACGGATGCCGAGAAGGCCTTCGATCGGCTTGATTGGACTTTTATGCTTGAAGTGTTAGGGGCGGTGGGCCTTGGTCCGCATATGCTGGGCTGGGTTTCTGCGCTCTACACTTGCCCGTCTGCTAGGCTACGTATTAATGGGGCCCTCTCGAGCCAGCTCCCTATCTCTAATGGCACTAGGCAGGGTTGCCCGTTGTCCCCTATGCTCTTTGTTCTCTCTCTGGAGCCTCTTTTGGAGGCTGTGCGAGTTAATCCGGACGTTACTGGTGTGGTGAGTGGGGGTGTGCATCATAAGGTGGTGGCTTTTGCGGATGATATGTTATTCACCCTTGTGAACCCGCGTGTGTCCTTACCTGTGCTGATGGACGAGTTCAAGAAGTACGGCTGTCTTTCTAATTTGAAGATTAACTTGTCCAAATCGGAAATTTTGAATGTCTCCCTTCCTGTGACTGACGTGGAGGCGTTGGCTTCCTCCTTCCCTTTCCGGTGGTGTGTGGCTAAATTGCGGCACTTAGGGATCTGGTTGGCGGATGATGTCTCCCTCTTATATAAATTTAACTTTCCCCCTCTGCTTGATGCGATCCGGAAGGATCTTCGGTCTTGGGGTTCTCTGTTTGTTTCCTGGGTGGGTAGGGTGAATGCTCTTAAAATGAACATCCTCCCCAGGGTGCTGTACTTGCTCCAAGCCTTACCGATTGCTTTGCCGCGTGCTTTCTTTTCCTCTTTGCGGGCGATGTTTCTCTCCTTTATTTGGGCGGGGCGAGCTCCGCGCTTGGCTCTGGCCTTGTTGCAGAAACCTAAAGCCGCGGGTGGTCTGGGCCTTCCCTGTGTTCGCAATTATTACTTTGCTTGCCATCTGTTGCGTTCCCTGGAGTGGACCTACCGCCCTGCCCATAAGTTGTGGGTGGCTCTGGAGGCCGACGCTGCTTCCGTGCCGATACAGGTGCTTTTGTGGCTTGAGCCGTCTGTTGCTAGGAGGCAGGCGGGGGGTCACCCCCTCCTTTTGGCTACTCTGGCGGTTCTCCACTCTGTTTCCCGTAAATCCCGGTTACTTACCTATCCGTCGCCGCAGACGCCGTTGAAGTTTAATCCTGATTTTCCCCCGGCTGTGTCGGGAGGTTCGTTTCTGGTGTCGGGTCCGGACGATGCGCCGACATTGGGGTCCTATATGGAAGGGGCGCGAATCCGCTCCCTGTCTACCATTGTTGGGGGCGCTGTCCCGACTGCGCTGCAGACTCTGCAATATTTGCAAGTCAGGGCTTATGTTATGTCTATCCCTCAGAAACACCATCTTATCAGGGACCCCACGCCTTTTGAATCTCTACACTTGAGGGAGGTTCTTCCTCCTCATGGGATCTCCCTACTTTATCGGCTGCTCTTGAGTGTGGGGGAGGGGGATTTGCCGGCCTATGTGGGGAAATGGGAATCGGATCTCGAGGTGTCCCTTTCGGCAGCGCAGTGGGGGAAGATTTTCTCCTTGACACATGGTTGCTCCCTTAGTACCAGGTCTCAGGAGCTCTCCTATAAGTTCCTTTCGCGCTGGTACCGTACGCCCTCTCGCCTGCATAGCATGTTCCCTGACCACTCGGAGTTGTGCTGGAGGTGTGGCTTGTCAGTGGGGTCGATCCTTCATATCTGGTGGGAGTGCCCCCTTATTGTTCCTTTCTGGAGGGCTATCGAGGCTGTCCTCCCGCGTTTCACTGACTCTCCGCCCCCCTTTCATCCTGCCAGCTACTTGCTCCATCATACCACCACGCCTGTTGCGGTGTATAAGAAGTCCGTGCTCCGACACTTGCTAGACGAGGCTAAAGCCTTGATTCCCTTACATTGGGCTTCTGTCACCCCACCCTCGTTTAGGGAATGGATTCTAAGGGTGGAGAGGGTGCGCGCTTTGGAGGAGCTGGTGGCCCGCTCTGACAGACAGGGTGAGCGCCATAGACAGACCTGGTTCTACTGGTCCCAGTTCTTTTTGGACCCCTCTACCCAACTTCTGCTGCCGTAATTAGGCTGGGGTCTTGGGATTCCTTTGTTGGGGTCTCTGTTTCCTGTTATGTTTTTGCTGATTGGGATATGTCACGGTGTTTAGCCCTGCTGCGTCAGGGTGTCGTGATATGCTCCTGTGGTCATGCGCTGTCGATGTTTGATTTTGTTTTTGTCTTCCTTCCCTTCCCCATTCTGTTTTTTGTCTCCCCTTCTCACTTTGTGTATAAAATGTTCTAAAAGTTAATAAACTTTTGATTTACAAAAAAAAAAGAAAATGCAAAGTTGCAAAGTTAAGATGTGTATATGGTTCAATATAAAGTTGACAAAACTTTCAGTATAGAACAGGAGGTCATTGTTAGTAATATGTGCTAACAAGTAACAAGCATAACCTGGAGGCCAATAGAAGCCTTTCAAAAGAAAGGATCGGCAATTTAACAAAAGACATGAACTTATAACCTTTACTCCGTAAGACACATTAATGTCACATGACACGGAAATCTTAATAATTTATAGCAATACAATAATGACAATAATCAACAGAAAACACTGAATTTGTTTTAATGAATTTTCCCTCTATAATTGCTTCCTAGTTTCATCTGGACAAATATGGTAGTTTTGTGTTCTATAAAAGTGTGGTTTAAGCTGGCTAATATGTTTTATAAGATTTATATTAATAAAGTGGTGGCATGAAATTTAAACTAATGATTGTCCCTGTTAATGTATTCAAGATGGTAAATTGGATTTGGCAAAACTGGCTCATATTTAGTTTGAGCAAGACTGGCAGTAAGTAAGTTCTGGTCCATAGAAATAGATGAAAATGGGTCTGCTTTTGATTTATCAGTCAGAAGCATGTAATCTATGAATCACCATGTACGGTATTTAAAAGTTTTTGTTAGTCAAAGAATTCAGATGTTCCAGTCATGTTAAATGTCTTTGATCCTGGCAAACATAAAATCAGTGACCTACTTATATCAACAATTTGAGTTTTTGTAAATATATGCAGATGCTCCTTTTGAACTAATTCAGATGCATAAAATCTATAAACTTCTCTGTGTTATACAAATGAATTAATCCCATTGTTGAGTGCTGTGGAGCATGATGAGGCTACATACACCAATAACCAATAATGCATTACCAGAGTGGAGTTCACAAGGTGGCCCTGGCACTTTAAGACCAGCGGTCACCTGAGAAAATGAATGGCTGGATAAGCGCATGCTATGTTTTTATGGTGACGTAGCATGTGGTCAGGCATATCCAGCTCACAGAATGGCACTGGGGCCATTGTGTTTCCCTACCCTATAGATGATCAAGAGAATAAAGGCTTTCCAGCAAAATTGATTACAAGATATATTGGACTCTGCTTGCAAATTAAGTCTTGTTTGACTGGTCCAATGCAACCAGTTTAACATGATTTCCTTACCAAATCAAAAACATTGGGCTGGGACTCCACTACAACAGGGATGCATAAAAAGTGATTCTGGTGCAAAGTTTTGATTTTATCACCATAAAAACTAGGAATCCAATGGTGGTTGGTCCTTATTTGGTGATAAGACCAAGTTTTAACCTTTGTTCTAGAATCACTTTATATTAATAACCTCAACTGAAGTCTGCTAGTAGGTCATACTAAAGACAGTTTTTTTTGCAGCTTTAAAATGTAATATGCTACCTCACTATATAAAAATGTCACCTCAGTAGGTTACCTGTGTCCTTTACAAGGGTGCAGAGAACATGATTTGGCTTCTGAACATACACTGTAGTGTTAATAGTCGGCTTGACTAACAACTGCATTCTTCCTAATGTCACATTTACAAGCCATTTGTAAAACAGGAAAGTAAAGTGAGCCAAAACAGACATTTTTTTTTTATCAATGTACGTTTTCTTTAGGAGAAAAAAATAGCTTAGAGCAGCTATCCAAAATTTAGCCTCTGTAACAAACATTCTTCTGTAATTCTCTCCAGACTAGTCTGCTAACACTACAGTACCTCTCTGTGTACAAATATGCATTTTTTAAATAATAAACAATATACAACATGACATTTTGCCCTCTGCACGGTAGAAGGCTGCGAACGGGTGGCTGGGTTTAAAAATAAAGTGTTAGGTTGTCTTGTACAGAAAGTTAATAAAAAGACGGAAGTGAAAGGCTGCTCATTATTTTTTATTACTTTCCTTTCTAGCAGAGTGCCTCTTCTCCCTTCTGTTGCATGCTGCTTTATTTCAGTTCATTATAGGACATTTAAATACTTAGGCACAATGATGGCTTTGTCCCAAATCACTAAATTGATCAGGTGACTTGTAGTGTCAGGCCGTCCAGACTCCTGCCTGGCAGCTCTGAGCAGATCTCGTGGCATTGTAATGGACACCATAAACCGACTAAACATTAGAATGCCTAGGTATTTCGCATAAATGATGAGAGTTGCACACATCTAATATACTGCAAAAGGTAAATGTTAGTGGGTCTACAAAAAAAGTAAACTTTTGTTTGCTTTAAACCCTTTGCTAGTGATAGCAAAGGGTTTAAATTTACATTCAAATATTTGCTTTATGTTTTAACTGCCAATGCATTGCTCATTTAGGGTCAAAATCCATATGGCCCTATATGTAGGTTTTGAAAGAACCGAGAACATTTAAACAGGCAAATACTTTAGTAACATTATGAAGCAGTTTTAAATATAAATTTGATGCTGTCACCGGAATGGGGCCCCATTTTGGCAGAAGTTCACACCAGGTTATATCCACAGAGATGCGGAAGAAGATAAAAGAGAGAGGAGGATGATGAAGACGTGGAAGTGGTTGGCAAAGAAGGTATGGAAACATTCAGAGAGCGGGATAGAGCAAACAAGAGTGTGAAAGAGAGAGTGAGAGTGTGAGAGAGTGAATGTGGGCACCAGTCGATGAATTTAGTTCCCAAATTAACAATTTCCCTCAATTTTCATCTGAACCGAATGGGACAAAAACGAACTGAAAACTGTGTCCAAAATGTTTTTGGCCTATTTGCACAGGTCTAATGCATATGCATTTCCAACCAAGCTCAGCCCCATTTGGCATGCATATAAAAGTAGAGCGTTTTAAGAGAGAATACATGGGAACTTGCTTTGTGCGTTAATAAAAATGCTACCTGAAATCTGGTAGCATCTGTATACCCCTGAGGAAGTCTAAAGTTAACACACAAAGACAAAATGTACATCTTCTAGGATTAAGTGAGTACCCCAGCCATATTTTCATGTAAAGGCATATTGACATTTATTTTAAACAGATTCTAATTAATTTCACTGCATGCAAATCAGGGGATGGGTTTCTTAGTTCTGTCTAAT
>VKOC01019502.1:0-25140 GCA_009364415.1 Spea multiplicata | reverse complement strand
TGTACTGGCTGACTTGGCATGATAGGAGTGTAATTGCTAACAGCAATCACAGTCCCATAATGCCTAGGTTCCAGCATTTACTGGATGGATGTGTAAGTGCTGGAACCTAGGCATGATGGGACAATGGCTACTGTTAGCAATCACACTCCTATCATGCCAAGTCAGCCAGTACATGCTGGTACAGGGTGGCTGTAAGTGATGTGCAGACCCCATACTGCTGGCAGCATCACTACACAAGGGGGGCAGCTGGCCAGGTTTCACCATGTACTGGCTGACTTGGCATGATAGGAGTGTGATTGCTAACAGCAATCACAGTCCCATAATGCCTAGGTTCCAGCACTTACACATCCATGCTATCACACACACACACTCATTCATTCATATAACCATTCATTCACAGATTCACTCCCTCAATCACACACACTCATTCAAACACCCTCCCCACCCCCTTACCTGCACTGCAGCTCCTCGATGCCGCTCACAGACTTCAGCAGGGGGCGCGGCCTCCCCCTGCCTTCTCTGCTAAAGCACAGAGGAAGTAGGATGTCACGTGAACTCCGCTTCCTCTGTGCAGTCCAGAAGACCCTCCCACAAGTAAGTAGCAGGGCTTGAGGTGCGGCTAGCGTAAGATCGGTTGCCCTGGCTGCCGATCTTACGCGGGCAGCACCTCTCATCCCTGCCTTATTTAAAAAAAAACAAAAACGGAAAAAAGATTTCGGGCGGCCCCTTGGCTTGGGCCCCCTGCTGCCGGGGCCCGGTCGCAGTCGCGACCCCTGCGACCCCGGTAGTTCCGCCACTGGGCAAAGAGTTAACTTATTATATTATATTACATTATATTATCTCTAACCTAGTTGTAAGTTGCTGATTATTGTTGATTGGTTGAGGCAGCCTGCATAAGGGGGAAATGTGGGGAATTTTTTGAGATAATGTTGATCCTTCCATTCTCAGACACAAATCTGAGCTTGCGTGAGGTTAATATTCAAATACTCCCAAAACAATTACACTGATTGACCGAGAAAAAGACCAGGCTAATTAGTAGTTTTCAGTTAGGCTAAAAGCTGTGATGTTGTAATTTCCCTTTAAATGTCCAGTTGTTACTTTAAGAGTGGGCAGATAAACAATGAATCTTGGAAGACTTTCGCTGCTTTCGGTCTTGGTCAGCTGTGGTTAAACGTGTCAGATCTAGTTGCGTATGTGGTGTTTATGGTCCCCTCAAGACAAGATAGTGATCAACTGACATTACCAAAGAGAAATATTTCATTAATGCAAATGTTAGTGTACTAAGTGGGGGGGTCAAGTATTTACATTAATTTTTTTAACTGAAATAATACACCATTAAGGCATTTCTACCTCTTTTAGTAATATGGGATAATATATAATGTATATTTGTATTTAAAGCATGTAGAACAAAGTGCTGTGCTATTAGAGAAACATGATTATAGGTACACTTTTGAACCAGGTAGTCAGATAATGGTATGATTAACCATATGTTTTGCCTAATTATCATAATATGTGATTTTATTGGTTTATACTGTTCTTTTATCACTTGCCCGATGCATCATCTTTATTTTTTTTCTTCACATGAAGTATAATATTCTACCGAACTGCATTTTACAAGCTGTTCAGAAAATCACTTTGTAACCAATAGTCTTGTTTTGTTTCTGAATCATTTTAAATAATCTGTTACCCATGAGAACTACTCTTCGAGTGAAGAGCTGCTCGCCTGGATTTCCGGTTTTCTCCAGGGCAGAGAAGAGGCATTTAGCCCCGCCCACTCCCAGCCCATTTTCTCTCCCACTCCCAGGCAATTTCAGCTAGCTTTCAGTGGCTTGCCTCTTTAGCACATTGCTAGCCACACCCCTTATAAGGCTCGCCCCACCTCCTCATGAAGCCACTCCCTCAGAAGACGAAGTGTTGCAGATTGCCTGCCCTTGGAATTTCTCAGGTATGCCCACGGGCACATACCACTACACATTTTTTTGTCTCCAGCATTGGAAATTTTGCATTTGATTCACCAAACAATGCATCAACATTCCATTATAAAGTACAATGTTATAATTTTTATTTCCAACTTATAGCCTGTTAGATATTGAGATAAAATAAGTGTAGTCAACGCTGGTTGGATTGCACTAAAATATAGTTGTAGCATTAGGATAAATATTTATGACTTGCATTGGCCTACCTTCTATGTTAATTGATGAGGGCCCTATATAGATCAAAGGCTGTCCCAAGCAGCTGCATCACCCTAGCTTCTGACTGACTGACACTTAAAACCCAGCTGAATCGGCTATATGAGAGAACTCAAAGTCCCAATTCTGTTTAAAGCAGTCCTACCAAATCTGGTAAATAGTTTGGCTCCAAACAGTAAACATCAGAATGTTTTGGAGGCTTAGATGGGCATAACCTGACAATGGCTACCCAAAGACCTACCCTTGCAGGATGCATCCAAGAATACACGCTGACATCCTTGGGTGGTCCCGCTGACATCGCGAGTGGTCCCACTGACGTTAGTGGGCATCCCTGATGAAGTCACAGCAAACCTGTCAGACATCCGATCTAAACATTGCAAGTAGCCCACAAGGGAGCAAAAAAATGATGTACCCCCATTAAACACCAAGGAGAACGATGATACTTCCAGCATCTCAACCCTTAATCATGAGCTGACTACAGAAATGGAAATGGAGTAGGACCTTTTTTGTCAAGGTCTACTGCAATTAGCTTATTAACTGGGTTTAATGTTGTTTCATGCAAAGATGTCTTTATATAACATGGGCTTTAAGACAGACTGCATGAATGTAAACTTAAATGGTTTCTGACCTTCTACTTCATGAAATCAACAGTAGGAATTTCCTGGGTACCATTTCACAATACACCTACAGAAGTTAAAAATGATGTGAGGCCAAAGATCTTGATTATTGGGTCAGGAGGGAAGTGTGTGGTTGGAGAAAATGCTGATATGTGTCATAAATGTCACGTAGGCCATGTAATTCTCTGTGTCACAAGCCATTGTTTTCGAATGATGTGATCACTCCCCTGTAAAATACATTGATAAATCTGTGAAAATTCTTGTAGAAGAAGCTTGCCAGTTTTGGCCATTCATAATGCATAGTAAGGTTGCTGAGTTGATACTCTAGTACACACTCTCAATGTAGTGTATTGGACATAGAAGAGGCACTGGGATGTGCTGGTGAGAAGTACCTGCTGAATTAATGTTTATGTAGAGCTTGCAATCAGTTGAGTAAACTTTGTTCCTAATCTGTGAAAAGTTTGTGTGCAAATCACTAGCATTTTTTCTCTTTAACCCCTTCGCGACCTTTGCCGGTTCAGGACCGTCATGACAAGAAGGTCACTAAATGACCTTTGACGGTTCTGAACCGTCAAAAAGTTAAATAAGCTTAGAAAGTGATCAAGGATCACTTTCTTCGCTTAAACGGCCTTGCTGCAATGCCTCGATGTCGAGGCATTCAGCAAGGCCGAGATCGGCATCGGGGGCCATGTCTGGCCCCTCCCCGGGGCGTCAACAGCCGCCACACATTGTATGGCGGCGGACGCCCGTTTTAAAAGCGTTTAGGAGGCGATCAACGATCGCCTCCTAAACTTAAATGGTGTCGCTGGAATGCCTCGATCAGGAGGCATCCAGCGACACCAAACACTTACCTTTCGATGGGCTGTGACCGCTCCGGAGAGCGGTCACAGCCGCAGCTGCCAGTGATCTTCGCCATCAAGTAAGATGGCCGCCGCTCTGTTAAAAAGAAACAAACAAGAAAAAGTTCGCTAGATGGTCTCCAGACCCTCTAGAGAACTGGCTCCACTTGCTGGTTGAATACAGGTACTGCATTCAACCATGCAAGTCAATGGAGCCCAGCTTTCTAATCACTATGTGATTAGTAAAATATTCAAAAAAAATAATAAAAAATGGAAAAAAAAATAAAAAAAAATGTGCTAACATTTAAAAATAATTATGCAGTGATGTCACTAGATGAACCATCCAGTACCAGCAAAATGTGTAAAAAATATATAAAAAAAGTATTAAAAAAATAAAACAAATATAAAAAATAAAGTTTATTATTTTGAGCAAGTGCTAAAATTTCTCAAAAATCTCAACAAAGAGTTAAAATAAAAGCACTTCAAATACCCAAGGGGTGTCTAATATAAAAAAAAATGGCTGATGGGGTAAATTGGAGTGGCCTAGATAGGGCATAGGTACAGACTGACCAAAATGGAGAAAAAAAGCGCACTTCCCAAATGTGGCATTTTAAATCTGAAACAACCCGACAAACCCATGCATGTGGGGTATCACTGCACTCAGGAGATGTTCCTGAACACATATTGGGGGGTTGTTTGACAGTGACATATACCAGAACCTGTATATCTATAACTAAAGTACAATTTGTGTGAAAAAAATTACTATTACAAAGTTTGACAAAGTGTAGTTGTATAATTGGTGCATGGAAAGGGTTAAAATAACAGCATTCGGAATACCCTGGGGTGTCTAGTTTTCCAAAATATATGGTTTGAATGGGTTAAATTGAGTTAACCGGCTTCAAAGATATTCCAAAGAGGAGATGGAGGCAGAATGACCAAATTACGCATGCCCCAAAAGTAGCCTTTTACCAGCCAAACAATCTGACAAACCCATGCATGTGGGGTATCGCTGTACTCAGAAGATGTTCCTGAACACACATTGGGGTGTTGTTTGATAGTGACATATACCAGGACCTGTATATCTATAACTAAAGTACAATTTGTGTGGGGAAAAAAATAAAAAAAATTACTATTACAAAGTTTGACAAAGTGTAGTTGTATAATTGGTGCATGGAAAGGGTTAAAATAACAGCATTTGGAATACCCTGGGGTGTCTAGTTTTCAAAAATATATGGTTTGAATGGGTTAAATTGAGTTAACCGGCTTCAAAGATGTTCCAAAGAGGAGATGGAGGCAGACTGACCAGATTTGTTAAAAAAGATTTGGAAATCATAAAACGCTGCTTGTACTTATTGCCCTATAACGTACAAAAAACAGCAAAAAAACATAAAAACATTGGGTATTTCTAAACTCAGGACAAGTAGTAGAATCTATTTAGCTAGTTTTTTTAATTGCTTTTTTAGGTGAGTAAAAGATTTTTCAAATAAAAGTCATAAAATGTGTTTTTTTTCAATTTTTCACCATGTTTTTATTAATTTTTTTATAGTAAACAAGATGATACGATCACAATAAAGGTATCTGAAGAAAGCCCATCTTGTCCTGAAAAAAACAATATATAACTTATGTGGGTACACTAAATTGGTCAGGAGAAAATTACACCTGAACACAAGCACCACAAAAGTGTCAAAACAGCCTCGGTCCCACAGGGTAGAAAACGAAAAATGAGCCCGGTCCTTAAGGGGTTAAGTAAAG
Source organism: Spea multiplicata (assembly GCA_009364415.1). Classification (NCBI taxonomy): domain Eukaryota; kingdom Metazoa; phylum Chordata; class Amphibia; order Anura; family Pelobatidae; genus Spea; species Spea multiplicata. The sequence continues at coordinate 19,743 of VKOC01019502.1, read as the reverse complement.
TTCTCTAAAAGGACACTTGCTATATTCAAGCCGACCATTTATATCCCCAGCCCCCTTATTACTGCCATTAGAGCTCGCATCCTTACATTCAGGTTCTTATACAAATACTGTTTGAAGTCACTTAGAATTGGTCTTGTTTTTTTTAAAGAAAAGCAAATCTGTTCATTAAAATAACACGAAATAGATCAGAAATACAGTGTAGACGTTGTAAATGACTATTGTCGCTGGAATCAGCAGATTTTTAATGGATAGGGATACTTGATAGGTGTACAGAGGCCTTTTATCAGCAACTATCACTCCTGTGTTCCAATGGTACGTCGTGTTAGCTTTATGTTTACGTTTAATAGGCTAATTGATCATTAGTAGACCCTTTTACAATTATGTTGCACAGCTAGAAATTGGATATGTGTGTTGTTTTAGATCTACACTTGCCTAAGGAAAAATACTCCCTTAAATCCCCAAAACAATTATACATTTTTTGTTAGATCTATACTAAAATATGCAATAGTAACAATCTTTTTAGGGGGATGACTCATAACCAGCCTCACTCAACAAAAATTTCGACAAAATGTTATTGATTATGAGAGCTCTGCGTCAGATCAGGTTTGGTCAGCTAACATTTTCGTTTGGTCTAGTATAATTACTGGGATATTGCATTTTTAACCCCTCGGGCTCAAAATGCATTGTTTTCAATGGGTTCTAGGGACCGCCCATTGTTCTTAAGGGGTTAATGAGGGGCACTGGCCCTCCTTAACTGAAATTTGGCCAAAATGTTCTTGATTTTGATAGATATTTGTTAGATCAAATGTTTTTTCTTTAGATGTATCACTCAAGAGGTGGTATTCACAATAGTATTTTGATAGATATTCATCCGGCATCCAGCTCCACTGGGTGTGAACTCCGTTTCCCTCGACTCGCTGGTACTCCGGTAAGGCTCTTCTAACGGGGTGCTGACAGAGGAACTTTGCAAAGCAAACTTAAAACCATGTCTTAGATCATTCGAATTGATGAGCCAAAAGATACTGAATCTTTCTTGGTTATTTTTACATGCTCCATTTTGACATGTATGTATATGTATATGTTTCAGGTGCACTGGGAATGTTTTTCCTTTTTAAACTAAGAATTCTACCAGGAAGTGTGAAGCTCGGGCAAACTTCCAGTAACAACTGGGCTCTCTTTTTTGTACATGTTTTGACTTGAACCCAATTCAACAAAATACTTAACACCAAAAAGGGTTTTTCCAAGTTATTTAAGAAGTTTCTTTAATTTCGTAATCAACATATATGTGGACACAGTATGCAGCACAGAATCAAGTTTTATTGACCTTATATATATTATTACTTATTTGGATGGTTTTCAAGATGGTTTTCACATGTTCGGGTTATCAGTTATTTGGGAGATACCTATTATATAGTATATATATAAATATATATATATAGTGGTAAATACAGTATCTCTTTTCTTGGAGGGCTTGTTCAATGGGTAAAGGGATTTCTTCGAGTTGGCAGGTTGACTTAATTTTCAATTGTAAATTATTGTTTGGTGTATTACCCCTTCTTGCCTAAGCTCCAGCACATTCTTTTTTACATGCTTAGTTTCTGAAACATTATTTTTAATAGATACTTCAAGAGGCAGTAGAGTGTCCATCGGTTTATTTGTCTGTTCACTAACCTCTTGTTCTTCTTCATCATAAGTGATCCTTTTTCCTTGTTGCCAATATTTGTCATGTTCAGACTCATTAGTGACCTCTTCCCTTTGTACTTTTGTTGAGCTGATAGTTTCAAGAACATGTGTAGCAGCTGCTATTTCTGAACTTCCACAAAGAGCTATTAAATGACATGCAACAAATCTGTCAACTCACACTGGCTTTTGATTGTGCTGTAGAATGGAGTTCTTCAGAAGGCCACAATCTTCTTGAATTGATGCAGAAGAGGCTGTTTTATTTGAAAAACTGATTGCATTACAGAGGTCCAATATATTACAAAAGATGGACTAGTTTCTAAGAAAGTTTGGACAAAAGTAATATTTCGATGTTGCAGGTTCACATACCTGTTGTCTCACATACAGAAAGGATAAAGGTACAGAGACCTAGGCATTTTAGTATATCAAACGATTCACACTTGACCATGAGTTCAACACAGCGCATGTAGAGCTTCCTAACAAATTTAGTTATTTTTGGATGCACACCGACATATTGTTTAGTTCAGATGGCCCAGCAATTTTTGTATATCTTTTAAACATTTTTCCATCCAAAAAGTAATTTGCGTATTCTCAAAGTTGATTACAATCTCATAAGAAATGATAAGCAGACAATTAATTTGCTAGTTAGGTTTTAATACCAAACGCCTTGTGATGTTTTTCAAATGTAATTTTCTAATCAAGTTTGCAGGGGCAAGTTTTTAAGAATTATTTTCCAATTTTCCTTCTCTTCTCGCCTCTCAACTGTTCTGCAAAAATATAAACTTCTGCTTTGCACTTAATGCAATGCAATTAATTTTCTTGTTTTGTCTTCATCTTAATTGACAACACCAATAAGTTTCTTTTTATTATTGTAAAAAATGTATAAAAAATTTATCTTGTGGGACTTAATTCATGATATATCTAACAAAAAGGATCTAAATACCTTTTAAATTCAAATCTATCAGATCTATCACGCCTTAGGTGACATTCCCAATCCAAACAAAAAGCTGATCTAACCTGATCTAACAAAAATAGGACTGTCAATACAGCATCTTGCATGACAGATCAGGTTAAATCAACTGTTAGATCTAATGGATATCTATCAAAATCAATACAATTTTATCCAAATTCCGGTTGAGGGGGCTAACCTCACCCTTCTCCCGCACACAAAATAGGATTGTGAATACCGCCTCTTGTGTGATGGATTTAATGGGAACAAACCAGTTGTTCTAACCTAATCTAATGAATATCAAAATCAATAACATTGTATCCAATTTCAATTGAGGGGGGGCAGCCCCATCATTCAAAAGGCAATATTTCATTATTTAAACTATATCTAACAAAAATGTTGGTTGATCAAACCTGATCTAACATGAAGCTATCATAATGCATAACACATTGCCCAAAAGTTTGTTGAGGGGGGCTGGTTCTGGGTTTGCCACCCTTGAGAAAGATTGTATATTTTGGAGTAAATCTAACAAAAAACAAGTATATCTAAGAAAAATCTAATAAATGGATCTTTTGTTACAATTCTTTATATGGGGGACTAACCCAAATGAGAAAATTTTGGGATGTCCAGAAAATAGAGGTCTGGAGTTTGATACCCCTGCTATAAGCTAATAGTGGGTAAAGATAAAGCTCCCTAGTAATCTGTGAACAGCGTCAGGCTTTTTCTTTTTATAAGTGTGTTCTTTTTTGTTGACCATGAACAGGTTATATAGAATTTATAACTTTAAGCAAGGTGTTGTGTGATATAATGGTTTGTAATATTATATATATATATATATATAATTGCAGAGCTGAGTTCTGAGTGAGGGGGCTCCATGCTGCTAAATATACCAACACATTATGCAATAACCATGTTTACTGGTACAGATAAGAGAGCAACATGTGTTAACCAGAGGAAACAGGCCCAATAGGTACCTTAAAGAATGTGCTTGTGGTCTCCTAGAATTCAGATGTCAGCAGAAAAAAACAGAATGCAGATCGGCAGAAGTTTACAGATACTTTGAACGTAGAATGACAAGTTTAAGGCTAGTGTTTGTTGGGGCACTTTTATAAATTAGGGTGAGCAGATTTTAGCCTTAACTGTGGACAGTTATTGGAAGGGTAAACTTAAAGAGTGATAGTACAATAAGGCCACTGCTACCCTGCACAACATTTTGGGATTTTTTTTGGTAGAAGGGACGTATAAATAAAGTGTATATTAATATACCAAGGAACCTGTTGGGTTTGACACTGAATATTGCAAAACAAAGTAAGAATTCAGCAAATGCCATTCAAAAAACACCTATCTAAGCCATGAGTATTGGGGATTCTGTCACACTATACGGCCATTTATTGCTTAGCCCGCTATTATGTCAAAGTAATCCAAGTATGCGGAGTCCTATGAATTTTTTCATGACTATATTGCATACCATGGAGCTGAATCAGTGGGACTGCACTGCATTTTAACCCAAATGAGACTCTCTCTATTTTTGAATGGTATTTGTTAGGTATGAGCTGAATTCTTGCTTTGTTTTGTGTAGAGAGAACCCCCGGCTGTGCTGGCCGTCAGGAGGCACTGGCAGCTGCTGATCCAATGAGCTAGTAGGGTTTATAAGTGAAAAGCCACCTACTTCAAGTGAAATGTATCAGTAAAGCTGAAACTGATTCTATATATTCTTTATATATTTATTAATGTTCAGAACAAGTTTCAAGAACAAGTACTGACGCTGCAGATTGAGTTGAAAGAACTGATTTTGAGAATTATGTATATATAACATTGTATTTACTAAGCTGAAGTAGTCGTAGCATACACAGTGATATAGAAAAGTGCTATGTTAGGTACCAAAAATGAATTTCCTTTTACAATGGATAGGATACCTATCACAACAGACATCATTATTAGCCACAGTAAGTGTCTGCCTGAAAAATCTGTATGTTCTTTTGTATTACTTCATTAGTGATCATGGCTGCTAAAACCATTGCATACTGTGTAGCCCTCCAACTATGAAAAATTGAAAACTAAGCTTTAATTTACATTCATGATTATTATATGTGAAACTGCAAGTTACAAAAAGGTACATCTGGTATATCAGAGGGATCCAAATGGACATTTCCCAACAGTTTCAAATTAACACCAGACATTTCCATTGAGTGGTCTTGAAACGTATGGGACTACCTGTATATTTTGTAATGATGGCAATGTCTCTATGTATATGAAGCCAAATGTTGTCAAGCATAATGCCTGTAGAGTAACTATTTCTCAAAAACAATCAATTATGACCCCTTTTTGATAAAACTGTGCCTCCAGTGGTTACAATGTAAACAAATGTCATCTGTCAATGCTTCAGTTAGTTGTAACTCATCGTACAGGGCTGCGGAATATGGTGGCGCTATATAAAACAATAAATAATAATTAAACAATAATTTAAATAACAGCAACCCTTGACAACCATTCATTGAATCTACATTCATTTCTGACTTCTGCCTGTCTCTGATGTCTTGTTCTATGACAGCAAGTTTATTTTGTATCATAGATGGGAGGGATAAAGAGAGGATGGTCAGGACATTTTTGCCAAAGTTGCGGAGTTGAAGGGATTTTGTGTGTGGTAACAGAATGTGCATGGAAGAATTGAGACTACATTTAGAGACTGTCAATGTAAGAACATTCCCAGTGCAGGGTATAGCTGACGCTGCAAATATACTGCTAATTGTGAAGGCTTCTTCAGAAATGACAGGGAAGCTGTTTAATTAGGGGAAAATTGAAAATACGGACTAGCTTCAAATAAGATGCATTTTTATATTAACTGTTTCGTTCCAGGAACAATGTGTTGACCTTTACATATGGACATGCTTCTTGCTACAAACATTCATCAAATTCAACAAAAACCATTTGTGTAGCAGACTACACAGAATCGACACAATATGTAATGAACGCTAAGCCATCACAGTCATTCGTGCCTTTAGCCTGTGTTCTGTTTTCCAATAATGCTTATGTATCAATGTGCCCTTGCCTCTGACATTCAGGTGTTGCAAAGGACTAAAATTTCACCAGTCTGCTTGGAGTTAGATGCTTGCAATGTCATATCCAAATTTCCTCTATTCCTAATGCACTTGCTTGTTTCTCACACTTACTAAAATGCATATTCCCATTGGTCTTCTGTAAAGTCTTACATAGATCTCTTTCTCATTTTGTTGAAGGCGTGGGAGAGGGCAGAACATCCTAAACGCTCAGGGTACTCAGCTGAGCTTCAGATACCATCAGACAGCACTTAAGTGCAGTTATTGAGACAGAGAGGTCAGGTACATGGATACCTGAGAACTATTGGGCTAAGGCTATCCAGAGCCTACCCTTGAGAGATGCGGCCAGGACTATCCACTGACGTCAGTGGGCTGTATCGCCGATGTCAATGGGGGGGTCCCGCTGACGTTGTGGGACACCCCCATTAAAGGGAGAAATGGGCGGAGAGTGGAGACCTCACTCCCACACCCCGGAGGAGTCTCTGGGCGAATCCCGGAGAGTTCCCAGGTGTGATCATTTGCCAGCACTCTGTGTTGCAGTCAATGGTGGCTGTGCAGCCCAGTGTAAGTAGGCCCATGAGGGAGATCAGAGATCGCCCAAGAGGACGATGACACTCTATCTATGGCAGTAAGCTACCGGTATATGCTTTTGTGTCAAGTAGCAATCAAGTGACCCAGGCAAAAAAAAAAAAATACTTGAGAAACTAGAATTGTTCCATGTATTAGTTGGAGCATTCAACAGTACGGGAAATTAAGTTTCTGTTGCATTTAGTGACATTTTTTAAATTCATCAAAGAAGGCAGAACAGCACTTGATCAGATGTTCTTAGTTTCAAGGGACAGTCTTTTGTTCCTGAAATGTATTTGCTCCTGAATCCTTAGTCAGGTAATACATGACATTTGCCAAGCCATCACTGACTGGCAGTAAGTATATCACATGGCAGGAGATATGTTTGGATGAACACATCTCCTGCACAAAAAAAATAGCTGGGGTGGGCAAATGCATATGGTGGGAGTCTGCAGAATCCCCCCCATACATTTGCAATGAGGATGCCATTACAATTTAAAGCTATCATATGCATTAAAGTGCCTATAGTGGCTGGAGTGTCCCTTTAAGGCTGGAAAAGGCATTTTTGGCACATATATGTTTTTACTATTGATCACTGAGTGGCATAATTGGATTCAGGTACAATGGATTCAACAATATTAGCTGCAGAGAGAGAGAAGTCTGTCTAAGCAATATGACTATTTTTATTGTTGATATTTATATACAAACATATTGAGCCTTTATAGGAGCCATTATAAAAATATTTTTTGACAGTGCCATAGGACAAGAATGAGGGCTGTTCATGAGTATGTTGTGTTGGTTTTCTAAGACTTTGTTTTCAGTTGATTGAAAGATAAGAGACATCAGATCCCCCGTGTCCCAGGCAGCAGCTCACACATCAGCTTCAGTTCCTCAAAGCTTTTCAAAGATGTTCTGTGTGTGTCTGCGTTTGGCACAGCACAGGAAACCAGAGGCAGGTAGACACAAACACTTCTCTTGAGGTTTTTCATTGCAACAGGAAACCTTTATCTTTCATACAGTGTAGGAATTTTTTTTTTTGCTCCTTCATAGTAAGGTGGACGTTTTACAAGTTTTTTTACAGCCATTTTATTTTGCACAAGAAAGAATGGAAATATGGTAATATCCAAGGTTAGTGGTGTGCCCGGGGCTTCAGATCTTTTACTGGTTTCACTCAGGCAGATCTATTCACAAAGTCAGTGCTTGCAAGTTGAAAAAGGACAGCATTTTGTAAATTCAAGAACCTGTGAGATACCTGCCTTCTGCACCCCTCCACATTAAATAAAAAAAGATTAAAAAACTACTAAGTAGGTATATTACCTTTAAACCCTATAAACCCCTATCTCCCCTATCACCTGCTTATGTTAATGGGGGTTACATATACCTAGGGGAGGCATGGAGCCGTGTCTCCACCTCGCACCCCGTCTAATCCCCATTGAGATGGGTGGGTTAATGTAAAATAAATTAACCAGGGGGGGTTCCCCGTGACCCTTTGAGATGGGAAAAAATAAATAAAATCGCTTTTAGAGAGTTACTATGCAAGGGGTCTGGTTCATCTAGTTAACACTTAATTCAATTGACTACTCAAAAGACCCAAACATTATTATGAACAAATTACAGAACACATGGCTTTGGTGCCTAACATGTAAATGCTGTTCCTTTCCATTACATTAGTGTATTGAACTAGTTTGTGATTGTTAATTAGTATAATTTGTTTTATAGATATTTGTTTTAAAAAGTAAGGGACTAGTTTAGCTAAAGGATGCTTTTCATCGTTCCGCACCAGAATATTAGTGCATATGTAATGTCCAAACACACCGATCAGCCATAACATTAGCCATAACGGCAGCACAGAATCTGTGTAGGTTACTGTGCCAAGCTGCACATATATCTGTGCCGAGCCGTGTATACCGCTGCGTGGAGTCTTGTGCTGAAGCCCCTGGTTAATCTCTGCTGTTTTCACAGTTGATTCAGCATGAAAGGGAATAATAAAATATTCTCAGTGCTGGGGCACTGTATTGAGCTGTAAAATACTCATGAAAAATGAATGGAACAGACATGTCTATGTTAACCATGTCTTATCCTTCTTACTTGGTTCACTGCTTGGGTTTATTTATTTAGTTTTAATATGTATGACTCATATGGTCCCTGATTTATTAATCTAATCTTTCTCTGTAATATGTTTCATTGCCTCATGTAACCTCTTTCTATAATCTCCTTACTACTCGGTATAACTTTTCCTTAACTTCTTCTCTTCTAACCCTTGAATTATTATAACTATATGCGATATTTATGGCTATAATTTTTCAGTATAACTCCCCCAGTTACTCCTTATCGAGTCTTAATATAATACCCCCTATTGCTTCACTTAACCTCTTTGTATCTGTATAAGGTTTATGTATAACCCTTCCTATTACTTCTTACCAGCTCTCATATTAGAGCCTTCTATAACTACATATAACCTTTCAATAGAACACCTTCTATTACTCTGTATAATCCAATGACTCTCATTACTCGTGGCGTATTCTTGCTTAGGTCTACTAGGCCTAAGGGGAAGGTCCAGGGTGCATGAAATCCATACCATGCTGGACCTGGCACTGCACATACTTAGGTGGTAAGTGATGGGGGGCAATTTCCTGTGTTAGGTCCCAACCAAAAAAGAACACTATTGTTGCTCCAACTAACTGCTCTAGAAGTAGAACATTTCTTATAACTGCTCCAATTTCTCATTCTTTGGGTTCCCCTTATAATCACTCACTGTAATAATTTTTTAATACACCCCCATGCCTCCATGTCATTTGTTTTGTGCTGTGCCATTCCATTTCCTTCAAACTTTTTTAGCCCATATACAGGAAAGATTTTGGGATCCCATGTGACAGCAACATTAAAGTTTCTATAAAAGTTTCAGAGTAAAGTTACCTGTATAATTAGTACGTTCCTTCAGAGGATCGCTACCTTTTTATAAATGCCCTTTTACTCCCCCCCTTCTGTTTAATTTCCTCCTGTTCCCTTCTTGATAATTTCTTTACTCCCCTCGAGGGGTGAACTGAAACACAATTAATATATCACATTTTCCATTAAGAAGAGATTTTATCGCTCTTAACCCTCTACATCATACTGTGCTTGACTTGATCAGAATCCTTCATAGAGCACAATTTAATAATAATGCAGAATTTATGTCCGCTCCCAATAATATATGATGTTGATGTTTCGTACACTAAATTTTAAGTGCTATGTGTTTTGTTTGTAAACCCCCAAGCCTGCCTTTGTTACTATTATCGTGTTAGTCACTATTTCATATTTTCTAGATATAAAGGTCAGCAGTCATAATGTATTGATTAATATACTTTATCACATGCTAGACAGTAACGGCAAGGTTTAGATTTGGATGTTCAATTTCACAAGCATGAGTGATGTTGTATCTATTCATTACCTCACTCTGTTGCTCTCTCGCCAACTTCCATGGCTTTAATCAACCAAGTATTAATTAACTATTTAGAAGCCTAGCCCCTTGCCACCAATATCTAACGTCTTACGCCCACAGACAGGTAATCTCTCTCTTATCTTGCATTTCTCTTTGCATACAGTCTTCACATACAATCAAGTTTTATATGTTTAATTATTGTCCTATGGTTGTAAAAAAAATACAGTATATGAAATATTTGTTCCAAAAAGTCTCATAACTAGTTACTTCTATGTTTCACTTGTACTCACCTGCCCATGATCTTCTATTTGCTATTTGAGAAGCTATTTCTTGTGACTTGGAATCCTCCTAAAGATAAAAACCTGGTACATGTGATGCGCTGTAATCGCCTATATACTAATTCTACAAATAGGTCCTTACACAGCCCACGTATTGTCAAAAAAAGCTAAATCTGTCTTTATATGTGACAAGACACTGACCTTGGGTTAAGGTGCTTCTGTTCAGCTCAGGCTGGTAGTGCCCCTTAGTATCCAAAGTTTGGCTAGGAGACCTTACTGACAATATAAATATGGCACATACAGGGGAAAAACCGGTGGATGTTCCCTTTTAAAAGTCCCTCCCTCCTGCATCAAAGTAATTAGGGAATTTTAACATATATTAAGAAGAGAGGAGCCAGCAGATGTCCTCTATTCTGACGACTGATTTATACATAATATTGAAGACTCAGGGATTAAGAATTCCCCATCCTATGTAGGGGAATTGTTTGTTAGTTATGAACCCTCCACATCCTCAAAGCACAAATGGATTTTTTCAAGCCAGCTGAGTTGTGTGCGAGTTGGTGTTAGTTAATACTGAAATGGCTAAAAATAAACAAAGCAGTGCACAGAAACTCCTATTCCAGTAGTCAAATATTAAGATTCATATTTTGATTGTTTCATGTGCTTGGAAGAACCACAAAGCTCTGTTTTCTGTAATATAAATTAATAGAATCCTTGTATGAAGAACACCTGATTGAAAAAGATAATGGTGTATTCTTGATATAATTTTATAATTGTATATGTTTGTCACGCACAGCGTATGGTAGAACCTGTAATCAGGTAGAGCAGCGTGTGCAAGTCCAATAGACAGAATACCAGAGTCCAGTATAGAATAGCCAATGAGTAAGCCGAGGTCAGGAAGCCAGAAGTCAGGATAAACGTGAGGGAAGCCAGAGTCAAACGCCAGGAATCAGTATCAGGAACAAGCCGGGTCGGTAACGGGAAATCAACAGGAACGCGTACTGAGCAGACACTATACAAGATAGGTACAACCATCAGAAGGCAAGGCTGGAGTGTTCTGAGGCTCCTTAAATAGGCAGAGGAAGTCCAGGCATCAATTAGCGGATTCCCGCCAAAAATTCAAAGTGCCGTTACGTCACTTCCTGGTTCGCGGCCATCTTGGGATTGGCAGATCGTAAAAATCTAAAAGGAGTAGTAGTACCGGCTGGCGCCACTAGGTGGCGTGCAGAGGACCGCGTGCACGCAGCAGGACCGGACCTGACTCCAACAGAGGACGGCCGACGCGTGGAACCGCGAGGTCTTCCCCTTCCTCGGCGGCGGCGGCTGAAGGCTGTCTCGAAGAGGCGGGGTCTCCCTCTCCTCCGGGCGGTTGCGGTGTCGAAGAGGCGGGGGTCCCTTCCTCCGCGGCGGTTGCGGCTGTTCGAAGTAGGCGGGGGGTCTCCCCCCTCTTCCGTGGCGGCTGAGGCTGCTGTGTAGGCGGGAGGTCTCCCTCTTTTCCGCGGCGGTTGCAGCTGCTGCGGCACGGTGGGGGGTCTCCCCTTCTCCGTGGCGGCTGCGGTTGCCGCGGCACGGTGGGGGGTCTCCCCCTTCTCCTCGGCGGCTGCCGGTCCGAGGACCCAGAAGCACCGGCAGCCAGGTATGTGACAGTACCCCCCCTCGAAGGGGCGGCCACCGGACGACCCTTGGCAAGACCAACCCGTCTCCTGGCGAGGAAGACCCGTACCAGACGAGGGGCGTTGAGACGAGCCGCGGGTACCCAGGAACGACTCCGGACCGAGACCTCTCCAGTGGATCAGATACTGTACGCTCCCTTGTTGTCTACGAGTGGCCAGAATCATCTGAGGACAGCGCCGAGGTGGATCTGCACCAGAAGTCCCCGTACCCATAGGTCTTGTGGTAGTAAATCGATTGCACACCAGAGGCTTCAGAAGCGAAACATGAAAAACTCGAGGAATCCGAAGGGTACGAGGTAAGAGAAGTTCGTAGGCTACTGGATTGATCCGACGAACAATAGGAAATGGACCGATAAAACGTGGAGCCAACTTCATGGAAGGAACCCTGAGTTTGAGATACCGGGTAGACAACCAGACCCTCTCTCCAGGCAAATACGCAGGAGCACTGGAGCGTCTCTTGTTTGCTTGATGCTCCTGACGCCTGCCCGCCTGTTGCAAAGCCTCTAATACTGAAGACCACGTGGACCGTATGGTAGCCAATCTCTCCTGTAATTCTGGAACCGCAGAGGCAGGAAACGTTCCGGGAAAGGACTGTGGATGCAGACCGTACAAACAGAAGAATGCCGACACTCCTGAGGACTCCTGTACGGAGTTGTTGCGGGCAAATTCCGCGAAGGGTAGCAGATTAACCCAATTGTCCTGGTGGTTATTGACAAACAGGCGTAGATATTGTTCCAAGTGTTGATTAGCCCTCTCCGCTGCTCCGTTGGACTGTGGATGATACGCGGACGAGAATGCCAGAGTAATACCCAAGGCCTTAGTGAATTCACGCCAGAAGCGTGCTATGAATTGTGAACCTCGGTCGGAGACAATCTCGGTGGGTAATCCGTGGAGACGGACGATCTCGCGTATGAAAACTTCGGCCAACATGGCAGCAGAGGGCAATTTCTTCAACGGAATCATATGAGCCATCTTGGAAAAGCGATCCACAACCATAAGGATAACAGTATGACCTCTGGAGTTCGGTAAGTCCACAATGAAGTCCATGGCTATGTGCGTCCACGGAGTCGAAGGAAGAGGCAGAGGATGCAACAGGCCAGCAGGTGGTCTCTTGGAAGACTTATTAGCTGCACACTTGGTACAGGACTGGACGAATAGGACAGTGTCCTTGGCCCAATTCGGCCACCAAAAAGTTCTGGACAAGAGTTCCTTCGTACGTGTAATCCCCGGATGTCCCGCCGTCCTGGAGCCATGAGAAAGACGGAGGACTCGGGACCGGAAACGAACAGGGACAAACAACTTCCCAGCTGGCAGAGATACCGGAGCTTGAGTCTGCATACTGGCAATACGATCCACCAGAGGAGTAAGACAGGTAAGTCGGGTAGCAGCCACAACCTTGGTCGCAGGAACAATCGCCTCGGGTTCGTGACACTCCTCTTCAGGAAACGTGTGCATGCGTGAGAGAGCATCAGCTTTGACATTCTTGGATCCTGGTCGGTAAGTCAGCACAAAGGGAAAGCGTGATAGGAACAGGGACCATCTTGCTTGCCGAGGATTGAGACATTTTGTGGTCTCGATGTACTGTAAGTTCTTATGATCCGTTAAGATTAACGTAGGAACTTGTACCCCCTCCAGTAGATGTCGCCACTCCTCCAGAGCAAGTATAACCGCCAACAGTTCCTTGTTGCCGATGTCATAATTCTTCTCCGCAGAAGAAAATCTCCTGGAGAAAAACCCACACGGGTGTAGTGGCCCGCTATATGAGGCCCTCTGGGATAGGACAGCCCCCACACCCGTTTCAGAGGCATCCACTTCCAGGACAAACGGTAAAAGGGGATCCGGATGGCGCAGAACCGGAGCAGTAGTAAACCTCTCCCTTAACTGGTCAAACGCGGAGACAGCAGCGGGTGGCCATTCAATGGTATTGGCCCTTTTCTTGGTCAGGGCTGTCAGGGGAGCAGCAATCTTAGAATAGTCTCTGATAAAACGTCTGTAATAGTTGGCGAACCCCAGAAAGCGTTGTAACGGTTTCAGACCCACAGGCTGTGGCCAGTCCTTGATAGCCCGTACTTTGGAAGGGTCCATCTCAAATCCCTCCGGGGAAATGACATACCCCAAAAACAAGACCTTGCGGACCTCGAACTCACATTTCTCCCGTTTGGCGTAGAGCCCATGTTGCCGTAGTCGATGTAGTACTCTGGCTACCTGCGTGCGATGAGTCGAGAGATCCGAAGAGTAAATCAAAATGTCATCTAGATACACCACGACAAACTGTTGCAGGAAGTCTCTGAGACAGTCATTGATGAACTCCTGGAATACCGCTGGCGCATTGCATAACCCGAAAGGCATCACTGTATACTCGTAATGTCCCGACCGTGTGTTAAAAGCCGTCTTCCACTCATCGTCGGCACGAATTCTAACAAGGTTGTAAGCCCCCCGGAGATCCAGCTTGGTATAGATGGTAGCACCGCGCAAACGGTCAAACAGTTCGGAGATCAATGGAATGGGGTATGTGTTACGTCTCGTGATTCTGTTAAGGCCCCTGTAGTCGATGCATGGGCGAAGCTCTCCATTCTTCTTCTTAACAAAAAAAAATCCTGCTCCTGCGGGCGACGTGGATCGGCGAATAAAACCCCGACGAAGATTCTCCTCAATGTATGACTCCATAGCTTTGGTTTCGGGAACAGAGAGCGGATAAACCCGACCTCTGGGTGGCATGGTACCAGGAAGCAGATCGATGGGACAGTCGTAAGGTCGGTGCGGAGGTAGTTTCTCCGCCTCCTTCTTGTCGAAGACGTCCGCGAAACACTGATACGCCTCAGGCAGAAGTGAAGTCCCGATGGAGTTCAATGTCACCGACGTAGTCCTCAGGGGTAAGAGGCAATGATCCTTACAGGAACTGCTCCAAGCCGTAATTTGGTTGGTACACCAGTCAATGGAAGGGTTGTGACTACGCAGCCAAGGATACCCCAATATAATCGGAACAGAAGGGGAACGGATGAGCAACAACTGCAACGGTTCGCTGTGAACCACCCCCACAGAGAGAGTAAGTGGAGTCGTGTGAAGAGTTATGTGCTCCTGGAGGAGAGGCCTCCCGTCGATAGCCTCCACGGATAACGGATTGGGCAGGGGAAGGGTGGGAACCAGAAACCGGGTACAAAACTCAGAGTCAATGAAGTTGCCGGCAGCGCCGGAATCCAAAAAGGCCGTGGTGTTCACGGAACCCCTCGACCAGACTAGTCGAACTGGAACCGTCATGCGGGTAATCTTCAGGGGATGGTCTAATCACACCTATAGTAGGTCCCCTCAGCCTACCTAGGTGCGGGCGTTTCCCGGCCTCTTAGAACAGTTCTTGAGGAAATGTCCCGATAGACCACAATACAGGCATAATCCCTCCTTCCTCCTCCTGCTCTTTTCATGCTCAGAGAGTCTAGCTGCCCCCAGCTGCATAGGTTCCTCCGCAGAATCAGACACAATGGGTGAGGACGGAACTTGGGAAAAATGACGTACGGAGTCCCTCACTCCCCTCTCCTGTCGTCTCAGGCTCTCGCGTTGAGCTTGTCTTTCACGAAGACGTAAGTCCACCTGGGCGACGTACTGTATTACCGCATCCAGGTCCGTAGGAAGGTCTCTAGCCGCGATCTCATCCTTGAGGGTTTCAGATAGTCCATTCAGGAATGCGGCGACTAGAGCCTCGTTGGTCCAGTTGACCTCCGCCATCAAGGTGCGGCATTCGATGGAATACTCCTGAAGAGAACGGGAACCTTGACGGATAGAGAACAGGGATGCGGATGCCGTACTCCTCCTTCCAGGGACGTCAAATACTGAACGCAGACTAGAGACGAATTCGGAGTAGGACCGAACTGGAGGAGCATTTCTCTCCCATAGTGGAGAGGCCCAAGCCAGTGCCTTGCCCGTGAGTAACGAAATCACATAGCCCACCTTAGCCCGTTCAGTAGGGAAGGCATAAGGCGAAAGTTCAAAATGTATCTCGCACTGGTTCAGGAACCCTCTGCACGCTGCTGGCTCACCATCATAACGTTGGGGGGGAGGTAGATGAGCGGGCACAGAATGGACAGGTGCAGGTGGTGGTGGATGAACCGCAATCGCCGGAGGACCTTGGAGAGCTGGGTCGGTGCGTTGCAACAACGTCTGGAGAGCTTGGGCAAACTGGTCCAGACGGTGATCCATCCCATCCAAACGATCCTCCGTAGAACTCTGCTGTCCTACCGATGCAGGTCTCATGTTGGCCTTCTGATTCTGTCACGCACAGCGTATGGTAGAACCTGTAATCAGGTAGAGCAGCGTGTGCAAGTCCAATAGACAGAATACCAGAGTCCAGTATAGAATAGCCAATGAGCAAGCCGAGGTCAGGAAGCCAGAAGTCAGGATCGTAGCAGGGTAAGCCGAGGTCAGGAAGCCAGAAGTCAGGATAAACGTGAGGGAAGCCAGAGTCAAACGCCAGGAATCAGTATCAGGAACAAGCCGGGTCGGTAACGGGAAATCAACAGGAACGCGTACTGAGCAGACACTATACGAGATAGGTACAACCATCAGAAGGCAAGGCTGGAGTGTTCTGAGGCTCCTTAAATAGGCAGAGGAAGTCCAGGCATCAATTAGCGGATTCCCGCCAAAAATTCAAAGTGCCGTTACGTCACTTCCTGGTTCGCGGCCATCTTGGGATTGGCAGATCGTAAAAATCTAAAAGGAGTAGTAGTACCGGCTGGCGCCACTAGGTGGCGTGCAGAGGACCTTGTGCACGCAGCAGGACCGGACCTGGCTCCAACAGAGGACGGCCGACGCGTGGAACCGCGAGGTCTTCCCCTTCCTCGCGGCGGCGGCTGAGGCTGTCTCGAAGAGGCGGGGGGTCTCCCTCTCCTCCGCGGTGGTTGCGGCTCCCGTGGCAGGGTGGGGGGTCTCCCCCTCTTCCGTGGCGGCTGAGGCTGCTGTGTAGAGGCGGGAGGTCTCCCTCTTTTCCGCTGCGGTTGCAGCTGCTGCGGCACGGTGGGGGGTCTCCCTCTTCTCTGTGGCGGCTGCGGTTGCCGCGGCACGGTGGGGGGTCTCCCCCTTCTCCTTGGCGGCTGCCGGTCCGAGGACCCAGAAGCACCGGCAGCCAGGTATGTGACAATGTTACAATGTTTTTATTCAAAATTATTTTTCAGCTACCAATATTTAGCTATATTTTAAATGTTGTGACACTCTTAACAGTTAACATTGGTGATAACACATTTTCAAAGTGCTCTGTAGACCAGGTATATTTGATGCTAGCATAATGAGGTTCCTAGGAGCAGACAGTAATTTTCTTTTTGTTAATATTGCTTGTTATTAAGCAAGGGTCTAACGTGTATATTCTACTATCTCCATAGTTTTTAAATCCAAAATCTGACACAAGAGATACGGAGATTGGATAGAAAGCATTTTAGATCAATTTCATAGTTAAGGGCATTCTATGGAACATGAAAATGTCATTTAAAAATGCAGATTTCTTGTAGGATCCAGCTCCATGGGCAGTAAATATTCCCTCCCCCAGCACTGGCTCTCTAAATTAATTACACTATTTCTGACAGCTCTGTGCACTTAACAGAATGGGCCGTGGGCTCCTCATTAATTATTGCGTTTGTCATGCATTATCACCACCACTGAACTTCATTACACCTCTACAAGTTGCAGTGGTCCAAAGAGCCTACAATCTAAATGAAAGAATATGCTGGAAATTAGCTTGACTGTCACCACACATAAATACTTCTTGCAATTTATCTGAGCACCATCATTTTGAGGAAATTTAAAAATGCATTTAATCTAAAAAAAAATAAGCATAAAGATTGTGGTAGTATTTTGTGTAATTAAATTACTAACACAAACTTTGACAAAGGCTTGTGGTACAACTAGTCTATGGAATGTGTTAAAATACCCCATTTGAAATATCTTGGGATGATTAGCATTGAAAAATATATGATTTGATGGAGGTAAATTGAATTGGCCAGCTTCAAAGATGTCCCAAATAGGACATGGGTGCAGGATGACCATTTTTTAAAGGTTTTGAAATAGCAACTACTTATTGCACTATTTATTGCCGTACAACTTCCAATAAAATTGTATTTCCAAACTCAGGACAAATATTAGAATCCATTTAGCAGGTTTTTTTCTGTAGTTTTTGTAGATGAGTATAATATTTTTTATATAAAGGTCAAATGTTGTTTTCAAAATTTCACCATATTTCTTTTATAGCAACTTAGATGATATGATCAAAATTATGGTATCTAAAGAAAGCCAATGACTTAGTGTGGGTACACTAAATGAGAGAAGACAATTACAGCTAAAAATAAACACAGCAGAAATGTTAAAACAGCCATGGTCATGAAGGGTACAACAAAAGTAAACAGTTCGATCCTTAAGGGATTAACTGTTTGTGTTTTTAGGTATGTAATTGATTTAGATTTTATATGTAATTTTTAATGCCCTAGAAAATACATTGAATGCAAAATCTATCTTGCAAGCTATAGGTAAACATTTACACTAAATAAAGCCAAAAGAGAGATACATGAATACATATATAATATAGGATATAGTATCAATTGTAAGAATCTAACACAAATATTATATCATATTTGGTAAATCTGTTACAAGTTAAAATGCATTTTTACCCTGGATAGATAATTCTGGTTTAAGTAGTGTGGTTACATGAACCACTATCCAAAGCACATCACAACGTTTACAGAGTCCCGAAAGAAAGGTTTTAGAGAGCCATAAACTCCAGTAGGGATCTAAGCATTCCTCTAAGTTATGATGCCATCTTTTATCTGGACCACACCATAAAGGATCGAAGTGTTCCGCTTAGGTGAAATGGTGACTATTAATTGAAACAGCAGCACTGTGGGTCTGCTTTGTTGCTGCAGACATAGGTGATATAATTTAAATGACTGGTGTGGAGACCTATGTCATGGCCCTTTTGTCCCGGGTCTCAGAAGATACAATATTGAATATAACACTTTTATAGCCAAATAGAGCATTCCAAACACCACACCTTTTACTCTTGAATATCCAGTACATACCCATTGACAGTTCTTTAACCCCTTCGTGACAAAGGCTGATTTTACTGTTTGTTCCCCTGGTGACAATGGCCTTTTTAACATTTCTGCGCTGCTCGCGTTTAGCTGTAATTTTCTTCTTTCCTGTTTACTGAACCCACACACATTAGATATTGTTTTTTTCAGGACAAGAAGGGCTTTCTTTAGATGACATTGTTTTGATTGTATCATATTATTTACTATTAAAAAAATTATAAAATATGGTGAAAAATTTAGAAAAAAATGACTGTTTCTAACTTTTAGTTGAAAAATCTTTTACTCATCTATAAAAGGTAATGAAAAAACCTGCTAAATAGATTCTACTATTTGTCCTGAGTTTAGAAATTCCCAATGTTTTTATGTTTTTTTGCTTTTTTCTACCCATTATGGGGCAATAAGTACAGGTAGCGTTTTGCTATTTCAAAGCCATTTTCTCCAAATCTGGTAATTCTTCCCCCCATGTGCCATTTCGGGTATCTTTGAACCCGGCCAATGCAATTTACCCCATCAAGTCATATATTTTTGAAAACTAGACAGCCCAGGGTATTCTAAATGCTAGTATTTTAAATCTTTCCATGCACCATATCTACCACCAGTCTTTGTCAAACTTTGTGGTAGTCATTTTTTTGCATTTGTTTTGTCACACACATTTTACTTCAGGTATGATTTAAAATGTTCTCGTTTATGTCACTATCACAAAACACCCCAATATGTTTTCAGCAACATCTCCTGAGCGCAGCGATACCCCACATGAATGATTTTGCCTGGCTGTTTGGGGGCAAAAGGGCCACATTTGGGGCATGCGCATTTTTCAATGTTGAACTTTGGCATTTGGGGATTCACTGCCCATGCCCTATTTGGTACATCTTTGAGCCGGGCCATTTCAGTGTGCCCAATAAACCCATATATTTTTGAAAACTAGAGACCCCAGGGTATTTCAAATGCTAGTATTTTAACTCTTTCCATGCACCATATGTACCACCAGTCTTTGTCAAACTTTGTGGTAGTCATTTTTTTGCATTTGGTTTTCCACACACATTTTACTTCAGGTA